>VYZM01013565.1:166775-365212 GCA_013398915.1 Dromas ardeola
CTCCTCTCCTCTCCTCTCTTTAAAATCTTTTTCTATTAATCTTTGTGAAAGTCTTACTTGTATTTGGAATGTGCACAGAAATTCTTCTTTAATTTCCTTATCTTAGGTATGTACTAGAGGTGATGCCAATATACTGCCAAAACTGAAGTGTGCTGTTCCTATGGATGCATTGATCTTGCAAACCAGGGTACTGGAGCTAGCTGTCTTTCAGTGACCAGAGTGCAATAAAGATGTAAAGGATGTTAAAACAATTACTGTTCCACCAAAAATGAGCATGGGTTAGTAAAATGGTGATGCAATTTGACTGCATGGAAAATAAATATCTTTGGGGTTAGCATCCACCAGAGGTTCCCTCTAAGGTGATGAGCAGTTTTGGGAAGCCCTGAGTTACCTTCTGTAAGCCAGTCAGTATAAAATAGTGGGGGTTTTAATATGAAGAGACTGATTATATTCTATCCTGCAACTGCATTTTTTTTTACTTGTATTGTGCAAAGATAGTAAGATTTTGTCGTGCAAAGACTGAAAAAAGTGCATATTACTAAGGTTAAGAATTTGTTAGCTAACTGATTTCATAATTAGTCCTCAGTGAGAAACATTATTGAAAAAGTTTTCTTCTAAGGAATTTTTAAGAGTTTAGTGGTCTCAAACTCTATTCTGATGAGTGATTTGGAAATAAGCGTGACATCCTGACTGGCCAAATTTGCAGTAGAACAAAAATTGATGGAGTGCTGTGTAATACTGAGGACAGGGCAATCATACAGAACAGTCTGACCTGCTTGATAAACAGGCCTGATTAACCACAGTTAATTCTAACACACTGAAGTATGAAGTTATGATTAAAGGAATGACAAATATATGTTACAATTTACTCCCCCTTACGAAAGGGAAGACTGTAGTGTGGAAAACAGCAACTCACCAGCTTATAGAAGACTAGCAACTCAGCAGAAGTCTCTAATGGCAAATGAGGACGACTGGATTCTGCATATAGAAAGTGGAAAGTCATTTCTATGTAAGAATAACAAGGCAACGTTCATCTCCGTATATAGCAATATTGGGAAATGTACTGGAGTCTGCATTTTGTGAGGGGACGACAAAGAATTGGAGGGAGTGCAAGAACAGAACCACAGCTGGATCTAGCTAATAAAGATTTTTTTATAATGAGAACTTGAAGGGATGAATCTACTGGTGATGTAACCTTCGCATATTTCATAAAATCAAACCTAGTGAAGAAACAATGGTGATGCAATGGCTTTTAAGTTAATAGGAACACATTTAACAAGAACTGATGTCTGGGCTCTGGCCAAACTAATGAAACTGGAAACAAAGTGCATAATTATAGCTAGATCACCCTCTAGAACATACTTCTATGAAATGTGAATTCACCATTCCTGATATCTTTAAAAGAAGAAGGGTCATTTTCCTTCAAGATAGACTTTGGTCAGCCACAGGTAATCAGGATTAACATTTAAGTAACTGCATGGCAGGTAACAGGTCTGACATCTAACAAGTCAAACAAGATGATCTGATGGTACTTCTGGCTTTTGTAAGTCTATAGGAGGAAATAAGATGAATAATGTAGTACAAATACAAAACTGTATTCACTGTTTTACTTTGTTCTTCTGCAGCCTAATAGGAGCTAATCAGAGCTCAACAATTCAAGAGCTCTGTACAGTGTTATAAAATGGACTGATTAAAGAAGTGCAAGCTGGTAGGCCCATTTAGCAGGCAACAGTGGGAAAAACATGCTGCAGAAAACTGTCCCTCAACATTGGCTAAAGGCTTATCATTATGTACTTGCAAACAAGGCAAAGGATCCAAACAACCTGACTGTCCCTCCAGGCTTAGCTTTAGCCTCTAGAGCTTCACAGTCCTACCTCACCTCTCCTGAGGCCTCCCAGCCCTATCTGCTGCAGCCTACTGCTCCTTCTTGCTTAACCTCCTGCTTTGGTTTCACACATGAAAGGTGTAAAAAGCCTCCTTCAGGCTTGTTGAATCTTGAGTTAGGCCTGACTGAGCAAAACCATGCCCCAGAAAATGTCTAAAATGAGACATGTTACAAATGACCGCAGTCATTTAAAAGAGCCTATCAATTTGGGGAGTATCCCAGAAGAAAGGTCAAGCACAAAAACACGTGGGAGATACCCCAGCTCCCCACTGACGTGTGAATGGCTGAAGCTGGGGACACTGGTGATAGTCTGAAAGGAAATTACTTCTAACCTGTTTGTAGCCATAAGAATCATCCCATGAGAGGTTCACAGTGACTGTGCAGAGAAAGTGAACTGGTCATGAGAAAATCAGTCCAGGCTGACTCTCAGAGCTTCGTTCTGGAAGGGTAAATGCAAAGCGAAGAAAAGCTGAGAGCCAGAACCTGTCCATCATCCACAAAAAGGATCTTCTGAGAATCTACACCCGACAAACCACACTGTTAAAGCTACAACTTTTCAGCAGTACAGAAATAAAATCGTGACTATATCCAGAGAGCTCCCTTACAGGAACAAGGCAAGCATTTCACAGACACCCCTCCCAGCCACTGACACACCTTCTCCCCTATATTTCAAAAGAGGGAGCTGCACAGAGCACTTTTGTCCTTGGCTGGCATGTCATTACAGAAACACTGTGTCCTGCTCCCTCTACCAGGATCTGGTGATGCTATTTAAAGCTTCAGAGTGACATGACTCAGCCAAGAACACTGTGAATACTTTTATCGACTCATTTGGAAAGTAGAGATAAAATCCTGCTCATGAACCTTGAAATGTGACTGGAAGCCATAGAGGCCACCCAGCAGCACCCCACCCTGCTACCAAAACCTTGCCATGTAAACCCAATACAGAGCCCTTCTGCAATCCAAAGAATTTTAACATTGAAATGTAACCATAGGTGGCTTTAGTAGGCTACAAATTGTAAATGCTGTACTCTTACATACACTGAGAAATTCGACACACTTGTATGTTATTAAGCATGTTAGAAATTAGTCAGAGAAGGGGCAAAATAGAAAACATGGATTATGAATGGTTAAATTATGAGTGGAATGCAATTAAAAATGTAACTGACTGTTTTCACTAGTATGTTTATGTATTCAAAGTTAGTATGCTTAAAAAGTCAATAATCATTCATAATAGGTAATCTGGGAGAATCAAAATCTTGTATTAAGAATTTGTATTCTCACTTTCCAACCTAATCTTTTCAAATTCCTACAGAATAAGAAAAAAGAGACACATGCATATGTTAGGTAGGCTTCACTTATTTTGAGAGATTTGTCACATGTAAACATCACCTGTTGGTCCTATTTTTATTAATGTTTTCAATATTACTTTGGCTAATAAAACAGGTACCTATGAAGAATTAGGGAATTTCTACCATCTATTAGTGACTGAGAAGTGAAAGCTCCAGGAGAAACATAGAATAACTCGTTTGGTCTGTAAAGTATTAGTGTGTTTTGTGTTATTAATTCAGCCTAGAACATGGGTTACCTGCAAGGAACTTAATAAAAATGAGCTTATTTGTGTGTTTGGAAAGAAATACTCTTGCGTACTCACACTACTATGACTGTGTGATGCAGGTTTGCACGGGTTTTGGTCTCATGAGGCTATTTCTTGACTGGGTTTTTTGCAAATGAACAAGCAAAGCATCTTAACCCTAGGGAACAAATCAGGCAATGATGCACACAAGAGGAGCTGGAGGATCTTTGCTGTGGGTGCAAGCAAAGTGCTCCTCCGTCTCTTCCCTACCGGGAACAGTGACAGAAGCCTAGGTTAGGCAACCTCTCATCACGGCACCTTTGTCCCAATGGGCAAATTATGCCATGTATGTGCATGTCGGTGCTGGGTTTGGTGCAGACCCAGCCCAAGAGAAACTACAGCTCAGGAGTCACAGATCCTCCTGCAGCAGCTTGCCATGCAGAAGGACGTACTTGCTATGTCAAACCTTCCCAGAGCTTCCAGGGTTCTCCGTTGGTCTGCAAATTTCTTGTCTTTTTCACAGATGCCACAAGGCTCACAGCAACCCTATAGGTAACATAAATATTTGCTATCTCAAGAGGGAAAAGATAACATTCCCAGAGCAGGATATCCTGTTTAGGTGCCCTACTGCAAAACAGAAAATAATCCTTCTTGCACCAAGACCATGTAAAGCCCTTTTCCTCCCATGTGGGTGCCTCCTAGTTCCGCAGGTGCTGAGCTCATGCGAGACGCAGCCAACAGCGAGGGCAGGCGGAGCTGATGAGTTCAAGGATTTGCACATCCTTGCTCCTGTTTTGAGGGGGATTAAAGCCAGCAGAGTGTTGTTCTGTTTAGCTTGTATTTCTAGTCACTATGCTGCCACCACGAGTGGGAAGAGGGATGGGTAGCCAAGAAGCAGTGGGGAAGCGCACAGAGGAGCTTGGTGGCCAAGCAATGGCAATGCTCTTTTGCTCTCTCAGTTGATCTGGTACCCATGGTCTGTGCCTCCTCTGCCCAAAGTCACCCTTAGACGTGATCTGTGCCCACAGGATACCATATGACATGTGCCTTTCTTTCTCTAAACACTTGCCTACAATGTGCCACAGTCCCAGTCACAAACCTGGCCCACAGGCTGCTCCTTGCCTCACCACCACCTCACAAACACAAAGCGCAAGTCATGTTAATAAAATATGCTTTTAATGTGGTGTGCCCTGGACATGTTAGACTTAAACATTTCAAACTCTTTCTCAAGGCAACTAGCACCATGCTCATTCTCATCTTAGGACTTTCTTCCTCATGACTGCCCATGTTCTGTGGCATAAAATGAATTGTAGTCCACTGTCATAGATGAATTGCAATGTATTGCTGCAGTGAAATTCTTTGGATAAAAAAGTTTCTCTTCAGTGTCTTCTTTGTTCATCTGAGATTGCCATCAAGTGAAGTTGATCAGGAATCCTTTGAAGGCTGCTGGCCATTCATAAGGGAGCTTCAGTCTCTTGGTGGATTAAGGGAACAAAAGCATCCTCCCTTGGCTGACATTATTTCCTTTTCTGCCTTTTCCGTGCCACTGCTGTGTGCAAGGCCTGCATAATAAGGTCCTCATTATTCAGGATGTTGTATTCTCCCAGCTGAACCAGACGGTCATATGCCTTCTCAGTGTATTGGACTGAATATGTTGAATAAGGGGAACAGCAGCCGTAAAGATCAACTTTGCCATCTTCCATCTCTGACTCTGAGCGCTTCTGACCTAGGAGGAAGGGGAGACAAATCACCACTGAAAGGTGGGAATTAGTCTGGTCATAAGCAAGCAAACTCTTAACAGAGCAGGGAAAGGAGATGTCTCTCCACAGAGAGTGTTCATAATCTAAATTACTCTTGTGGGTTTCTAAAATCGCTTTTTAAACAAAAAATTTTTTTTTCAAACTGACAACTCAGTCCCTGGCTCAGGTGGTTATCAGCTGCTTCACATAATGAGGAGAGAAAAATGGTGATTTTTTTCTCTTACGTGGGTCTACACTGCAGTTCTAAACTGTGTCTGTGGCTTACGTAAGTACATCAAAGTTACCTGCAAACTAACTAGCTTGGGGATTGAAACATGACCCCCATGACAGCAAATCTGACTTGGTAAAACAACTAGCTTTAAGCAACAGAGAGGTTCTATTCTATGATTCTGTGCTTTAATAGGCTGGCCATGAGTCAACCTTTTTCTGACATGCTTGATTACTTACCTGGTGCTTTGTATTTTTGGAATGTATCATTAATTAGTGGGAAAAATAGCAGTACTGGTGCTCCTGGAGTCTCAGCTCCGTCAAAGAGGTAACATTCCTTCAGGTTTTTCCTGTCTTCTTCACTCAAGTCCACTCTAGGAAAAAGGATTCCCTGCTCTGAGCAGTACTTGCAGGTCTGGTCCAGAGCCTGGATCAATGAACAGAACAGCATGAAGACCTAAAGAGGATTTCAGGGCTCAGGATTTCTTAGAGTCCAGTGACAAAGGGGACATTTTCCAAGCTGTGTGAAAGCTCTGAAACCCCTATTGGAAAGCTCTATGTCAGCGGAGAGGTTTTTGCTTTCCCTGAGTTCTTAGCACAAAACAGTTGTATCATACAAGAAAAACAAATGTACAGCCTATAAATGAAGTATCAGACTGCAGCATTAAGCTAAAAATGTTAGTGGTTAAGACTTTTAGCAGGAGCAATACAGAAAGCACCTAAGTGTTAAAAACTTCAGGTATGCAGCTGTTGAAGAAGAAATGGAGACTGCTTCAATTCCTCTCACCTGTATCTGGGATCCTGCGCTGTAATTTAAATGCAGGATGATATCCACCTTTCTCTCTGGTTTTAAAAGTGGCATGATGCTTGTATTGATGAAAAATCCTGTATCTACCAGAGACAGGAATTCCTCTGATTGTGTCAGCTGGTTGGGAAAGGTGTCTAACACAGTATCTAAAAGGAAAAATATTTCTTGCTGTAAGTGCAATAGTGCAAAACTTGTTAGCCTGTTTTCAACTCTTACACCATGACCACAGAGCCCTAACTGGTTACTGTTTTCAGGGAAGGGGGATTCGCTGTATCCCTTCTCCTCTGCCCTCCTAACGTCCAGCCCCATGTAGTTTTGGACCTGCAGTGGCAACATTCATGAAGGCGGTTTCTTGTGCCTCCCCAGTACGTGTGTCTTCAAAGAGAAAAAGGGAGGACCACCATCAGGACCTGGTGCCCCTGCCTCAGGAGATGTGTGCCACCAGCAAACCATTGGCACGGAGCTTAACACCACGCCATGCTACATCCTGGTGTGCCACAACTGATTGATCTAATAGGGATTCTGCCCGACCATGGCCTCTAACCTTGGAGAATGGGTTTAATATCAACTCTGGGTTTTGTTTTGTTCTGCTTGTTTATCCTCTCCACAGACACACAGGTCTTCTGTTACCTTTCCATCTGCAGAAGTGCTTGTTCTCCAGGTAGTCATTATGCATCTGGAAACCCTTTAGGAAGTTGTGCTCCTGGGCAACACTGAGGCGGTCGGTGAGAGCGCCGCGAAGAGCACTGCCCAGGGGGCCGGGAGGGGTGAACATGCGAGTCCTCAGCTCGTGCGGCTTCAGCGGTAGGAGGGGTTCCTCCTCTGCACAGGGAAAAGCCATTAAATTCTACCTGCCTAGAGCAAGGTCATCTCCAAGATGTCAAAGTTAAGTAGTAAAAATCAGTGTTTTCTTTATTTAAAAGGTCTGAGATAAAAAGACTCGATGAGCACAAGTGACCAAATGAAAAAGAAAATAAAATGCTACTTTTACCAGCCAAATACCATTTCCTTACGCAATCAAGGCGTGGATAAAAAACAAGACGCAGTATTAGGCAGCAACAAAAATATGCACCAGACATCGTGGAACACTTGTGAAACAGTCTGAATACAAGCTTTGGGAAAGGATAACTGTTGTACTTATTTGTATAACAGTAGCTCCTATTTAACATAGTCAAGATCTTTTTGCTTTATTAATCATTTACAGATCAATCTTATTTCTGAACATTTTACTCATCTGCCAACATCAGTGTTGAACCCTCAGTGAGCGCATGGATCACAGGACTGGAGATTTTTACATTGTCCAGTTATGCTTTGCAGTATGAGAATTTGAATCCAATTTTTTCTGGAAAGGCAATGTGGCATTGAAGAAACACTCCAAAAAATGCCAATTATACAGTACACATCTCACATAGCAGATGGTGTGTGATGGTTTGTCTAATATTGACTCTAACAATAAATATACAGTAAGGAAAAAGTATGATAATTTACCTATATTGTCAATTTTATCCTGGGTCCACCTGTGCCAGAAATCTTCTGATGAATGGGACAAATTCCAGATATATAACACATTCAATGAAAATAAACTACTCCACATGCCTGTAAAAGGAAAGAACTTTCTAACTCAAACATTCACACATCATGAATTGCAAAACTGTTATCATGAGATTAAATTTGTGAGGTTTATGCTTTTCTTCAGTTTGTTTTAAATGGATGATATGTCATTCTTATTTGGCTACTGTTTTTTAAACCTTATTTTAGTATCCAGTTTTTGTCTTATGGTACTTAGGGCTGGATATATATTTTAAAGAATGGTGAGATTTTTGTGAATTAGTATGATTTAAGAAGCCTAGGTTTTCAGAAAAAAAACCAAGTAGCACGAGGCTCGTATAAAAGGAAAGAATGAAAGTTTGCAATCTGAGAGATTTGATGGGGAACTATATTGATAAGGGTCTAACTACAATGTGATCTCACAGCTTCTGCATTTCGTAGAATCATAGAATGGTTTAGGTCGGAAGGGACTTTAACGATCATCTATTTCCAACCCCCCTGCCCGTTAACACACCGAGGGATCAGTTTTGACCATGCATTTTAGAGCTTGAGAAACAATTTCTTTGGTTATCCCTTAGAGCACAAGTTCTCACTGGTTTTTGTTTCAGGAAGTGCAAATTTATTCATGTCCAGCACAGGCTTAGACTAAAATAGTTCAGTGTGTCCCTCACTCTGAGTGAAGTGGCCAGTTGAAGAGAAGTTTGCATCTCGAACCAGTCACAAGTTTCCAGCTTGTCTCTTTGTCTGGAAAACACGTATCCATGCTCCGCTTCAGTCAATAGCAAAAATGCTTCTGGATATGACTGTGCTGTTTTCCCCCCAGGCTTGCCCAGGCAATGTGGAAACTGGAGCCAGTTGTGTGTGGCCAAAGCAGACGCTCTGGAGGGGGTGACCTGGCATGCTCAAGCACACCCCGATGCAGTGGAGAATCAGCATGGAGGCTCATGTAAACTGTCTATAGGAAGCACACAAATTACTGACTACCTATGAGACAGGCAAGAGGCTCTGGAGTTGACCCTTCTGGAGTAGCATCAGCAGAACCATGGATTCCCCAGGGACCTGAATTTTATGGTTGGACTGGAAGCAATACTATATTTTTATTCAAAACTAGCTTTAAAAATTAAAATAACTATTCTTCTGTCACTGAATTTTCTTTTTTACAGTAAACCGAATCCATTATAGTAAGTATTAATTCACCTTTCTGGTGAAACTGCCCTGTTAGTCATGCACCAGTGCTTTATTAGTGCTTGGTTTATATATCCCACAATTAAAAAAAATAATAAAAAAAAAATCATTCAGATGTTTTTAAGACAATAGCTTACCTTCTAAGAAGCAGATCCTGGATTCAGGGACCTTCTTCATCAACCGACCCATGAAGAACTCACTGCCAAAATCCTCAGCGCGAACAAAAGCTCCATATTTTTGCAATCCCACCTCATAGGGGGTGAACTCCACCCATTCTGTGAAAAGGAACACAAAGAAGAGAACAATGTTTTATTACAGCTACCCTGGTAATGAAAGGAGTTAAAAATGAAAATAATTTCTGCAGTTAAGTCTAATATTTCAGACCAATAGCAATGAGTTATAAGCATGAACGTGAAAAGTCTTTGGAATATTTTTGAATCTGTTGCATAGATAGTCAAACTTTTACCTGACCAGAAGGACATTACACAAATACACGTCAGCTGAGGTTCTGTTCTTTAAACGAGAGGGCTTTTTTTTAGACTACCTAAAAATACTGTCCCAGGATTTACCAGCTTAAAGAAAAAGAAAAATGACTCTCAGAAGTCTCATAATTACCTTTGAAATCCAGAGTGCTATAGTTGTTCTTGACGTTGACTGCAGTATAGATAGGCAATGGGTTCTGACCACGATCAATGGCCCGTTGCTGATCAGAGAGTCTATGGTTGTCTTTCTGTGATTCCAGAAATACGGTTACACTGAGACGAAGACTAGCATAGGAACGTTTTCTCTGCATCTGAGCTTGTAGGGCAGAAAAATGCCCTCTAATGCCTCTAATGTATAATGCATGCTGGGCTTCAATTCTGAAATGGTCCATATTTTTCAAAATTCCTGTAAAAGTTTTGTTACTGAAATATCTGCAGGCATCCAATCTGATAGATTTTTTTATGACCCATTAGGATGAAAATAGAAGGAAATGATGAAGAGCAGAGAGCAATACTTTTGGTATAAACCAGTTTAACGTGTTATGCTGTAAGTTTATGTAAGACCTTTAACAAATTTCAAAAGTCTGCAGGTCCATTTGTTAATACCTCTCATGGACATTAAGATAACGTCTGTAATTTTGCTATTTCTAAATAAAATACTTGCAGAATATGCCCAAATTCTTAAAATATAATATTTTTTCAAAACGCTAATCTTGACGTTTTCTCAGAAAAACATATCCAGAATCTCCCAAGCAAGAATGCTGATTTCCACCATGGTTGGATATCTATAAAGCTGCCACCAAATGTTTCAGAAATGGCTGTGCATTTGCATACACATAGTCTTGTAACAAACTACTTTTCCCAGAACAAAGAGGAAACTATCTTCTCCAGAAACTAATTTTCAGAAAATTGTAAGCCACTGTAAACGCTGCTTTATGACATACTGTACCCCATCATGTAACAAAGATTCCAGGACAAGACCCCAGAGATCTATAAAAGATGTTTTGCGGCCCTCTCTTTTCCGTTGACACAGCTGCTTTTTGTAATACTTCAGATACTCCAAGGAAAGGGAATTTATTTTGCATTTTGTCATGTGTTTTCGAGCCTCACTGATTTGCTTGTCGAGATCCTTTTGTGACCAGTCAGCATCCCTGTACAAGTTTGACATGGTCCTAGGAAGAGGAAATATATATTGAAGAGGGAAAAAAACACACCAAGGTTTGAAGTAGACGATGGTTACGTTTTATGTTTCTATCGTAAATTCTGGATTTGAAATTAAGTAAACAGTTCATATTTTCAGTTCCCTAAGAAACTATCATGTTCCCATTGAAGTCACAGTCATTGTCCCTGTCAAAATGGCTTAAGCAATTTGTTTTCATGCTGTTGCAAATTATGTGACCTTCCCCCATGAAAAGACTTTAATCTGTCAATTTTTGATGAAGATAAAAAAATTAGGGGTACTGAGAAGGTACTGTAGGTAGACTACTGCATGTCAGCCCCAGCCTACTTCAGTGCATCGGTGCCAACAGCAAGACTCCAGCCAAGAGCTGCCCAGTCCTACTTACCATGTAGTACCAGACAAGCCAGTCAGGTACGTGGCACAGTCCAAGACATTGAGTTTCTTGAGCCCCCGCAGGCTGCCATACAGCGCGGTCAAAGACCTCATCCCTCCTCCCGTAGTCATGATGGCCACCACTGGGATCTGTGCAACACACCGACAGAAAGAGCTGGTGTCAGAGAACTGCAACTGACAGCGCCTCTCAGCAGAGACCTCCTACTACACAAAGCCTGACACCACCACACGTGCCCAGACACCCACTTCTTTCCGAATGATTTCTACTGAAACGTAAGCTAACGTTTATTTCATAAAGGAGAACAAGAATAAAAGTAATGACAATTTTTGCTCAGGTAACTGACACTTGTCTCCAATGTGCTCCATACAGATGTTTGGTAAAAAACAAATGAAAAGTGCATTAACTCAAACCAAAATAGACAGTAAAAGAGAAAAAAATCAGTTGTAAAGGCAGGAATTAAAAAGAAATCTCACCCAGGTCAAAGAGAGGAGGAAGGATTATCAACAAGGATAACAATGGTAGTGTAAATACTGTGGAAGAAACCATTTCTATATAAGGAATATCCAGACTGCCTTGCGATGAAAGTGTAGCAGGAGAAGAATTAAATGCAGGACAGCAACTATAAAGAACACAAATGGCAAGGTGAGATTAGAGGTATGGGGCAGTATTGGATGTGAAAATAAGTTTAAAGATGAGGAAAGGCCAGAAAAAAAACTAAAAGGGAAGAAAAAGAGGTCATATTATGCAGTTATGCCCCCACTGCTAAGAATTCATTAGATATTTTGAGTAGTTGCCCTACAGACCTCATGGTCCAGCAGATCCTTTTCCAGTTGCAGGACCTTCTTCAGAGCAGGAGCGACATACTTCTGCCTTTTGCATAGAAAGTCTTGCTCCTGAACACAGAGGTCAAACCCTAAACGTACATCAAGGTGGTCTGGGCTGGAGGAGATCAGGAAAAAAGGATATTTTGTTTTATTATTGATAGACAAGCTCAGAGAAATCAACCCAATCCACAAAGTACTGCATTTAAGGAGAAGCCTTTCCTACACTCCCAAGCAGATACAGTGTCGCATGAAGGAATGATGGAAAGAGGGACGGCTAAATTTCTAAAGAGGGACAGCTAAATTTCTAAGCAGCTATCAAAAGAAAACTTAAGGACAGACATTCCTGCAGATAATTTCTGAGACATCTGTGGTCTGGATTCTCTCATACTTTAGTCTGCACTGAGACCTGCAGGAAAAACTTCTCACGTTTGTCTTGAAGTAGGCAGCAAAGTTTACCTACTTTATGATCAACAGTACCAGGCGATCAGCTTGCAGTCTTACACAGTGTTAAAGAAAAAGGTAAAGACTGTGCTGAGCATAACACCAACTAGCACAATTGGCTTGTAATATTATTTCTTCTATTTCATGCATCTTTTTCATTACTCATGTCTCAGTATGGATTATCTACATGTATTTTTAATTTTACACATATAGTTTGCTTCCAGCTCATGGGTATTCCACATCACTTGGTCACGCAACCTACTGTCCTCTTGTGAGTGCCTCGTCCCCAGTAAAGAGCAAAGGGTGAGATGAGTTCAGCTAAGGACAAGTTAGGAGCGGCCAAGTCTCTTACCAGTCTTCTGCCTTTGCATATAAATCAAATCCTTTACCCTGGAAAGCAAGAACGCAAACAGTGTAAGTGTGACAACCTGCTTTAGCACTCCTCCCATGCAGCCCCAGGAGGAATTTCAGCTTGTGCCATCCTAGCAATGCGGGTACAAATCAGGAGCTCTGAATATTACAGCAGTGTATGTGAATTGACCGCAGTGGTTTATTGTCGGGGAAGTTGTTCAGTAATTCCCAATGTTTCCTAGTGAACGTAATGTCCGAGGACAGGTGGTGTTTATAGAGGAAAGTAATGATAATGTATACTTTATCCATCCCTACTGACATTACCTCTCTTGGGCAGCCATACAGGCTGCAGCCACTATTACTCTACACAGCAGCATTTGCTCCTCCCTTTCCATGGCTTATACCCCACAACAGCTGTGATCTTTCCATTCTATATAGATTTTTTTTAACCACGGATCTAAAAGTGCTTTGCAAAGCATGGTCAGCATCAGCAAGAGACTGGTACTACCACAGATAGTTCAGGTGCCCCACTGGTAAGTTAGAAGAAAAGCAGAGCCTCAAAATTTAGTATGAAGTAAGACCAGGATGAAGTAACAAGGATCCCCTGTATTCCCACTCACCTCTGCTAAGATCGTGTTTTTTCCACTTGGAAAGGAATGAAGTTCCACGTTTGAAGAGCCTATATCAAACACATGGGAGCGCTGCAAAAATACAAATATATCCAAGTTTATATTGTAAGGAATGTCACTCTCTTTCCACAATGCAAATTAATGTTACTATTTGTGGCGCATGTTAGTTTACATGCCATTATTGTTTTATAAAGACCGGTTATAACATACAAAGGAGGGAGGTCTTTTCTTCCCTGGTAGCGTAACATCCAGCGTTGGCTGCTTGTATCTGGCATAGTGGAATTTGGCAGGAGAGGAGGAGCTGAAGGCCAGATCAGATCCCAACATAATGTCTTGGGTGCCCTCATAAGAGCCTTGCACTTTAAAGGAGAATTCTTTCTCTAAGGAAGTGACACAAAAGCAGACACAGAGTAGTTTGCTCATCAAAATTGAAAACAAAACTTCTTACAGAGTCTATCACAGGGCTGTTCTCATGTTTCAGATTTGTTAGTTGTTTTTTTATTCATTCTTTCATTAAGCCAACTGCCTTCATAATATTAACACATCATGATTTAAAAATAGCTGATGGAGAAATAACCTCACTTGGTAAAGATTTCTTCTTTTTCTTCTTCTTCTTCTTCTTCTCAACCACCTGGACTTCCAAGCAGCAGATTTTGCGAGACTATTAAGAGACATGAATAATAAAATACGTCATGTCAGGGAATTTCCAGTCTGAGATTCTGTATCCTAGTCTAAGCTCCTACTGATGATGATACAAATGCTATACAGGCAGTACACTTTGTCCCAAGGAAAATATTTTCTCTCAACCATGACCTTGATTTCAGATGTTGGCTAGAACAGGAGGATTCTCTGAGACACTGGATGCAGCCAGGGCAAGGCTGGGGGTGAAGCATGGATGAACAGAGTTTGCAGGAGGGAGAAGGTAAGGGCAAAGTGAAAAACTGCACCCCCAGGATCCCAACAGAGATGCAGAGGACTGATTTAAACAAACATAATGAGGAAACAAAGCTAATAAATGAGCAAATGGCATAGTCGGAAAGTCTGCAGGAAATGACATATGTTTGGGATGAGAAAGACCCCATTGCTTTGACAATACGGGAATTTGTGAGGAGTGATGTCCAGGGGAGAGTTCACTGCTGCACCGATGTCTCGGACCTAAACCACTTCCATGTGTTGCCTTTGCAACACCAGAGGGTTGCCAGCATGGGGACTCTCCCTGTTGTTCCAGCCCCAGCCTCTCCACAGGTGCCATCCACAAGGATGCGTCGTGAGGCAGATGATGAAGTGGGAAATCATAGTGTTTCAGTCAAAGGGTATGTTGGCCTGATGACTGTGAATCAAGTGAAACATGTGTGGCAACAGGACAAGAAAGATGACAAAGCATGACACTCACCACTAGTACTCCATTAGTAATGATGGTTTCAGGAGGGCCTGAACTAGGAAACAGAAAGAAAAATACATTCTTAATAACTCAGTATAATTACGGTATAATTAATGAGCCACACCCTTCTCCTGATTTTCCTCTTGCTTATTTTTAGCTGCGTGTTGGATTTGAACGAAAAGTCCCAGGAGACTTGTGGTACAAGTTTCCTCTCGTACTCTACTCTGTCAAGGCACAATTGTCATCCTACCGGCTCATCCAGACCTGGAGCTCAGCAAAAAAAAAAGAAGGTACTGCGGGGGCAAACTGCATAGTGATTTTATCCTGAGCCCCAAGCTGAGGTTGCAGATGGTTTCAAGGAATCCATTTTTTTAAAAAAATTGCAGTTTGTTGGAGGATAGGACAGAAAGGGCTCTAGATCAGCAACCCAGTGTGTTATTCCATGTTGTGCTTTCAAGGGAGGTGAACGCCCCAGCTGACCTTAAAGACAAACCTGTAACAGAACAGCAGTCCTGGTATTCTGGTCTTCAATAGTATTCATTACACTAGGCAAAGAAAAGGTTTTAGGGTCTGCCTAAAGTTCATGGAAGGTCATTCTGGCACAGACCAATTCATCACACAGCTCATAGCACAGGTTACTCCGGAAACCATGTTCATCAGCAGCATTGTCAAGAAATGACGCACTCTGGACAATTATACTGGATTATTTCATGCCTCTGAATTGCTGTTTCTTTTTGCTGCAGTTTATGTTGCACTTCATGTTTACTCACATACTATCCAATGCAAATCCCACCTCAAGCTCCTCTTGCCTCTGGAAAATAAAGGCAGGCAAATGTTTTTGGCACTAGTCTTCTGGCAGTTCTCATAATGCAAGTTCTCATTCTTGCAATATAGGTGTGCATGCACTATTTGTGACTGGCAGAGCATTCAAAATAGAGGCACCCACCCCCTCACATCTGTGTGTCTTGAGCCTCAGGTTTCTTTATAGATAGGAAGATTCTGGATGCCTGTGATAGTAGTTTTTAACAAAGTAGTTGGCTTGCCTGCTTCTGTTGGGGCACAAGGGACAGACCCAGGCAGAAATGCTGTCTCACACTGAGTCTGCTAGCAAAGAGAAAGAGGGTCTGCTGAGGGGAGCAGCCAAACCCTTCTGGTGTAAGTGGGGGAAATGGTGACAGACAAAGCAGCTGTGGAAGAGGACATCTGCTTTGCTTGGCAGTGTGTTGAGGGCATTGGGGCAGAGGTACATCTGACACTAAGGCCTGGTCTGCGGGGTGGTGGTGAAGAGTATAATCTCTAGGTGGAAGAAAGCACAGGAGAGGGGAAAACAAAAGTGGGGACAGAAAGGATGATGAACAGAGATGTGAGATGATGCTGTAGGTTACCTAGTTGCCCAAATTACCTATTGCATTAAAGACACCAAAAAGTTACTAATATAGGACACAAAAAAAAACACAAAGGCCTGAAGAGTATGAGCTCTAACTATTGTAGCTGTGCAAATACAGTAACGAATAGGATGTGGCACCTGTAACCACTCAGACAGTAATGAGCTAGGTTACAGCTAGCCAAATGTTTCTATTTTACCAAGTGCTAGTGGAAGTCCACACATTACTCCTCTGGTATTTTGCAGAGAAAGAAATGGTCAAATAAGGCATTTAAAGGTAATGAACTGCGGAGTGGAGTTCGGCTGTATGTAGATAAGGTAATTAATCAACTGAATGGTGCATGACAGATGCACAAGAGACTGGGAGGGAACTGGAAAAGGAGAAGGAGGGGCAGAACATAGCAGGAGGTGGGATGTGTGACTATCAGAGCCTCCCTGGACATTCAAAATAGGAATACTTCTCGTTGCCAAGCTGAGTGGCATGACTTAGACACCTTATTTAAACACCCATGCCACAGTCCATAATTAGCAACTAGTCTGGTTTGACACTTGGTTTGATCATAGAGTTATTACTTCCTAATTGCAAGGTTAAGTAACAAGTTATGACAAAAAGCATCATGTACTGGCGTGGACGCGCTCCTCAGTCCTCAATGGGGGCAGGCTCAGCAAAGTGACAATTTTGCAAAGACACCTGAAGTTTGTGAGCCTCTGTGGTCAACACTAAACCCTACAGTGTGCTTACAGATCCCGGTGTGAAAAGGCTTTCCCACGTCAGAGAGAAAAACAACTCCCTTTTATGTGGCTGGGCAGTCCATACACAAGAAGGAAAAGAAGAAAGATTTTGCAAATGATTTTAAACAGAAAAGCAGACAAACATGTTCTTGCCAACCTACTCCATTTCTTATTTCAGACCTCACCTGTGAATCGCACTTGAAGTGCATGAAGACTTGCTCTCCCAGGGAAAGTTTGGTTATATCGAAGTACACCGTGAAGAGGTGGTCATCTTGAGTAATCGTGTCCTTATCATAGAGCGCCAGCTCCAGCACATTCTGTGAAGGGAAGGACTTCAGAAATGCGTCAGGTTTCTTTCAAAGCAGGAGATCCTGGGGACAGCTTTTTTAGTCAGCTTTTGTGAGGTGGCCACTTCCCACACAAGCTGACTAAAAAAGCTGACCCAAGAAAATAAAGTTTACTGTCCCCAGAAAGTAAAGAAGGAGCGCAGGAAGGGAAGGAGGTGGAGGGGAAATGAACTCCATGTAGGCACCTGCCTATGGGGAGGAGTGAGGGGATTGCACAGGTGTCTCAAAGGTCATATTCTACCCATGGGTGAGATAGATACTTGTCTTTCATGGCATTGAAAAACATCATAAGGATATGTGTTACTCTCATGTCTTTCTGCATCTTTCCTTGCCTCTTGAGAAAATTACTTACGTCCCCTTTGCAAAAGGATAAAACCTGGCAGTTGCTCCCTAGGTCACAGTTAACAGGGAAGTCCCAGCTCAGTACCTTGACCTGACTCTGGATCCTGAAGTAGAAGGTTTCGTTCCAAACCGGATCTTTGCAGTTCTTGATGGTTTTAGTCTGAAATTTGTCAGTTGAAGCAGTTGGCAGCCACAGGCTCACATAGCAATCAGTCTGGCTTACTGTATGTTAAAAAACACAAACACATATAACATGAAGATTTGCTCTAGAAGAAAGAATGAATTGAACAACATGAAGCTTTGCTTTCAAAGAGAGAGACTATGATACATGATGACATATTTGTCCAAAATAAACACTACAATTTAGGTAATAGGAATGGAGAAAAAAGAGGAGGGCCATGATTATTCTCTGAATAAATATGATTAGAGATATAATATATATATTAAAAACAAAGAGGTTTCTCCTCCTTCTATCTCATCAAGCGATCAGTTTAGTCCAGAAGACAATAATCTGGGACAAACACAGCATCCTATATCTGCAAGGATTAAGGAAACAAAGTGATAGCTTCTATTTTAGCCAGACAAAACACTAGAAAAAACTCTAAAACACAGAAAAAAGTGCTTCTTGATTTCTGCATAAATAAAGCTATAATCTTCTATTATATTTCAGTTGCAGGCCACCAGAAGTGAACCTACAAAATGTAACAACACCTAGCAGGTTGGTTAGCTTTTACACAGGGAATCGGGGTATGGTAATTTAGATTACTTAGCCTTGAGAAAGCCTTAAGCACGAGCTAAATTTGAGACAAGGCTACTCCATTTTTCAGTATTTGCTCCATTATCTCAACCAGTTTGTGTCCTTTGTTACATGGATATACTCCAGAGGAAAACACAGGAGGTCTTTCCAGACTTCTTGCTTTCAACGGACTGCAGAGCTTCCCTTGCTCCCTTTGGGGATGCAGAGACATATGTGCAATAGGTGCAACTGTGACCTTATAGAGTCACCTCTCCGCAGAACAGGGCTGATGCAAAGAAGAGCAGCACGCTATGTTCATTGCTGAGACCAGTATGCCAGCGAGGGGATTTTCTCCATCCATGGAAGAAATCTAGAAAGCACTTTTTCTTGGAGCAGGACTAGCTAGTACCCCATGAAGGTTAAGGGGACCATACAGAGTACTGCAGATACTTACAGACATCTGCTTGGTGGATATTTCTTGCTCTTATGACTCTTATAGTCAGCAAGTAACACAGAGACGATTCTATCTGCAGGGAAAAAAAACCAACAAACATACAAAAGATAGGAACAAATGCTAAAGGTGGATACCATATTTAGAAGACAGAAATAATCAGGAGAGAGAAATACCCAAATCATGAACAACTTAGTTGAATTTTTCTATGTGACTATGAAATGGCCAATACATTTATTTTCCTACTAATATCTAAATCAAGTTCTAGACTGAAAGGCTTCTCTTTTATAGCATGATAATTGGATTGGATATGTGGATTTGTATTATTATAGAGAATTTATTTGTTTTCTAATGAAAATCTAGCTGCATAAAACGGTAAGGTTCAGACTCAGCTTGGGAGAGAATTTACTTGCTAAATTTCCAAGGTAGAAAATGAAAATCTGCTTTAGGCTTTTTGCAAGTGATAAAATTATCATTGTGGGAATCACCTCCCATCCTGTTATTACACATGTTTAGTCTCCTGGGCTATAGGATATGATTTTCTCATGTTCCTACTCTTTTAAATGCAGTGCTCCCCAGAGTTAAATGCTGACCTCTGATGCTCACTCTGCTTCTAATGTCAGGGCAAGAGATCTCTGCTTTGCTCTTCCACCATGCTACTCACTATACAGGTGTTTTTCATTTATGGTGACATAACTGCCCCTTTTCAGCTGAGGTCAACTCTGACTTTCTCTTGTGAGTTTTTCTCATCAGAAGTTTTTCTCTAGTTTTGAACCACGTAAACTCTTTACGTCTGGAGTTTCTTTGCACTGTTTTGCATAAGAAGTGCAAACAAACTGTTTTACGCCTGATGAGAAACTCTTGTTTGTTCTCTTAGGCTTCACTCTTTCATATTAGCCCATGTCTCCCACATTAAGGCCTCGTGCTTGACTTCATGGCCTCTCATATTGCTGTTCTGGCCTCATGTTGGAGCCCAAATGCTATTTTCATCCTTACATATCCCTTCTTTTACCATAAAATAAACAAATTAATACCATCAATCTCCATTTCCAACTAACCTTTTATTTCTAGAGTCATAGGAAGGGGGAATATGACACAATAAGTTGGAACAGAAATCAGCAAGAAAGTGTTGCTCCAAAAGTTCTAAAATACAAAAGTTATTTAGTACAACTACAGGGACACAGACAAGTAATGACACCTCCTCCTTACTCCACCTATACTGCAAAATGACTATAAAAGGACCACTGCCAGTCCTGAAGAGGCATTAGCATGACACTGACCTCATTAGTCCCACTGAGAAGGAGACATGACACAGGCACTGCAGGAAAGGAGTGCAGGACTTTTGCTCTAGTTGGCCCTGAGCAAAACAATTTAGTATGTACTATGTTAATAATGCGCCATGCTTACCATCTGTAAAAAGTGAAGTACATCAGTGCTTACAGGCTCGATGCAATCTAACTCCGTGTGGTGTCTCTCATAATATTAAACCTGAGTGTATTAAAGGATGCGACCAGGGCTGATAAATATATGTTGTCCGGATTGGGGGCAGTTCGCAAGTAGGCTAATGAAGAACCAGGTAAAAGTAGCCTTGAGGTAACCAAAGCACCTCATCCTAGGAAAAGGCACCAAAGACATTTGTGCTGTTCGGCTGCACAGCAGGTGACTGAGTGCATAAATCAAGGATGTCAAACCACTGCTAAGAGTCCAAAGAGTAGCTTTGGATGGATGAGACCCTCAAAGGCACTTGTATTTGTGCCTAAAACCTAACTCCTAATGCACAGAAATGAGGCAGGTACAGGTGGAAAGTGTTCAGTAATTACAGAGCCAGTGGCTGGGGCTGCCAACGGCTGGCTTTGGAGAAGGCACTTTCCTGGAAGAGCTCAAATTGGTTTCATGGATCAGGTCCCCTGGAGCCAGCGTCATGGCCTGTGGTGATCCCAAAGCGTCAAGGAGGGAGTGCAGATTGCACAAAGTACTCCAGTATGTAAGTATGCCCAGTCTTAACCAGGGAGTCTTGGCTTAGACATCACAGAGGTATAAATAATAAATGGACAAAATCCCGTCAGTGGAGCGAGTTTTGCCTAAAAAAGCTTGTGAGGTTTGGTTTGTTCTTCTGGACCTGCTGTGATCCTCACAGTGTAGAGAGTTGCATTTTAGAGAGTATTTTCTCATCTTTGGGTTTTCCATTCAACTAATCAACAGAAAGTGTTGACTAGTCCTTAAATCATAAGCACGACATTAGTTGCTCAGCAACTTAGCTCAAAACAGAACAAGGAACAGTTCATAATTATTACTAAATGGCCTCAAGCTAACGAGAACACAGTCAAAAAATCTTTTTTCAGCACATCTGGTCCTCTCATTTCCTAGAGGAGATTTTATATAACATGTCTGAAGTCTCTTGGAAAATTATTAGTTTTTTTAAAGGCCAGAAGAAGGATTAATCCAGGAAATCAGGTGTTGAAAATCCACTTCAAGATTGTTCCATACTCTCTGTGGGAGTAAGTGGCACAACTTCACAACTATTACTATCTACACTGGCAGTAAATTTGCCCTTGTGCTTTAGCAAGGTGTATGAAGCAGAAAGCCAATTCAAACACATCCTTTCAAAGCTATTAGTCTTATTAAAACAGGGTTCATTTCCCTTATGCCAAGGATAGAAAACAGCACTAGGACTTTAACATGAAGCAAGACTGAGTAAGTGAAGCGATCAAAATGATAAGTGGGATGGTGTTTCACGGAGGGAGCTGGATGGGTTATGGTAGCTAATTAGACTGTTTGGCAGATGCTGAACCCTATCTGTTCTCACCCAGGCTCCACCCAGCAGGAAAGTCTCTTACAGTTTTCTTTTGAAATCTTTTTGCGGTACCTTTGTAACAGGAGTCCGCTGTTCCCCATCAGGATTCAGCCGCATAATTTCTTCTCCTAGCCGATCGGTTTGAGTGATCAGCTCCTGCAAAAAGAACGGCCAACGTTACCCCTGGACAAATCATCCTGTCTCTTAAAAGCAATCCTCATTGGGAATGGAGAACTGCAGAACAGCAGTGAAGGGGAGCCCATGGTCAGTGCTGGCCGTAGAGCCTCGGAAGATAGAATGTCCTGTGTCCTGCTGTGTCCAGTGCCCCTGCCTGCGCCATGCTTGCCCCAGCAAGCCTGAGAAGAGGCGTAGCAGCCAGGTAAGGTCCACCCTTTGCATGACACACGGGGAGGGAAGGCAGCTCCTGGCCCTGTCTGTTAAAGGCACAGCAAACCTGTCTCCCGTAAACACACCCTGTCATTAATCTTTCACCTTGAAGCACATCTCCATGCTCTTTAATACTTATTCTAAGGTTGCACATATCACATCTCTAAAAATGAAGAAAACCACCAGATATACAAAGTGGTCCCTTTGTAAATACAATCTTACTCCCCAGGTAGTTTTACTTCCTTCCTACGGCTTGTTGCCATTTTTTAAAATTCAACAGTAAGCTTTTTGAAGTTTTCGACAATGATTTCTTTGAAGTTTTCTGTAAGTTGTCTTCATCCTGTGCAGAATCAGTTATAGTCAATGGTAGGTCAAGAAAGTAGTACCAGCTTTGTGCTATGTGCAGCATAACTGGCTGAGATACCAGATGCCTTGCTTTGCTCTGCACCCTTCTTACCTGAGACAAAATGCCCTCTTGCTCCATTGTGGTTGTTGTCACGTACACGTCCAGTGTTATCTGCGGCAATGCAATTTCACATCTCCCAGCTACCACAGACGCCAACAGTTTAAATGTCTCATATGCAGGTGAGCAACCATTTTATAAACTGACTCAGAGCCCCACCTCTGCCTGATTTCTTAAACCTAGTTGTTCCCCTCCCATTTTCTTATACTAGGAAACTGGACCCTGTGGTCGAATAAGTAGGAAAAAAATATATTTGCCTGCACAGCAGGTAGAAGTATGCTGTTTGAGTCACTGCCCAATACTGGCCAATGACAGGTTTATGACTAATGGTAAGAGAAGGATGCCCTTTTTTCTGAACATTGAACTTTCCACTTAGCAAGACCTCAAAGCCTACAGAAATACATACGCTTCAATAAGATGAAGTGAAGGTACATTTTCTGTGACAGTAAGCAGATAAGCTACAGTAGCTAATGGAAAAAAAGATGGTTAACACTATTGCTCTCAGACTGAACAGGTTCTTGCAAAAGCCAGTTTAAGGGTTTCTGTACCACATGTCCCTGCAACCCCAGGTCTAGGCGTGCAGAGCAGACACACTCATACAGTGGTTTATATCTACTCAGCATTGGTCCACCAGGGCTAAGTCTCTCCCCAAGTCATTGTATTCTTCTCCCCTTCTTTCCTATGGCTTGTTATTATTATTTTTGTTTAGAGGAAGAGTCCTGAAGCAATGACTTTCCTTAGCTTAGCTCCACCCCCTGTGAATAACTTCTGCACCACTTTACGGCTCAGACTGGCTGTGATCTAGCTGCATTTAAGCGCCCGTGTCTGACCCAATGAACCCTGACAGCCAGAGGCAAAACTCAGCACCGGCCGCACGCTGCCCTCTGCACCATCCTTGGCACACCTGCAAAGCCACGGTTGTGGCAGGACACCTGCGCCTGCCGCTGCTAGCACCCAGCTGACCCCTACGCCATCGAAACCAACACAGCTCCCAACTCACTGGAACAGGATTAAAAAGGGCCATCAAAGACTGTTGTATCAGTAGGTCACAACAGATCAAAACTGCTGAGGGAAGGGAATCCTTTGGCTTCCCTGCGCTCCCAATATATTGTCTACGAGCAAGAAGTTACCAATTTCCTGAGCGTACCTTGAGCTTGCTGGTTAAATATTGTTACCAGCCAGCACAGCTCCCCTTTGCGCATTCCCATGTGAAATAATATCAACAGTCATCACGGTCAACTTGGTGGAATAAATTTTTGCCATAGGCTACATTATTTCACAACCCTGTGAAGGGTTGTGTCTACATACATGGCATGTTTCCTCCATGTGCCAGCTGCAATTATGTAGCTTGATGAAATGCATTTTTCATTAGGTCACAAAAAACCCTTGGCAACATCAGCATCTTTCAGCCATAGTTAAAGGCAGTGCTTTATTACAACATTTCCTTGGAGGGCTAAGCTACAAACCAGACTGTCCACCAGGACTGGGGCTCTGGGACTGTCACTCCCACAGTGCCCATGGCCAAAAAGCTCTGGTTTTCACAAATAACATTTGCCAGCCACATCAGAGACAGCCCTCGCAGGAGGGAGGGATCATGGCTCGGTTTGTGCCCTGCAATCCGTCTCTGAGACATTCCTTTATCCACGATGCGCCCAGCAAATATTTGGTATGCTCTTATGCTCTTTGCAGAGATAACAACAGTTTTGTTTTCCTGGAACAAGGAATACACTGTCAATTTGGAGTGTATTACTAAAATATCTGAATATGTGGAGCAAGGCAGAAAATTTTCATTTTGCAAACAAGCCTTTATTGTCCGATACTGTATACATGAAATATTTGCATGGAAATAACATTTCTTCAGAGCTGGAGGTCGCATGAATTTATGGCCAAAAACTGCCTTTATTTTTTCATACCAGGGATTTCAGGTTCAAATGGAGGCAATTCCCAGGATGATATGCAGACCACATAGCACCGTATTTCTGATTATGACTAGTGAAACTACCATAGAATAAAAAAACCCAGCAGAAGTTCATATTCATTCAAAACCTAGAGTTTCAAATGGCAATACTTATGCTCTGATCTGTAGGCTTGCAACATTAGGCTACAGTTGCACAAAAAAGTAAGGTTTGGCTTGACGTTATAAATAACAAAAGTGTTAGTAAAAGTCATTGTGAACCAATTTGTAAAGATAATTTGTAATTGTTTCTTGCCAAAATGAAAATCCTCAGAGTGTCATTTTGAAACAAGCCAAACATGTTATTTGACTGTAAATGAAACCTGTTATTTTCAGGTTGGGTTCCCTGGGCTGAGGTAGGTGTTCGATTAAAAAGAAGCTATGTTTCAAAACAAAGATGTTTTGTAAAATATTAACATGAAATGTTTCAACTTACCCAAGCATTTTCCCTGATTTTTTTTAGCCCCAGATTATGACATCCAGTTGGTAGATTTTTTTCTCACTGAGTAGACTCTTTGTTCAAAATTTTCCCATTTGTCATTAGGAAACAAAACTCTTTAATAAAAAAGTGTATTTTCAATTTGACTTGCTCCTGGAGTGCAGAGGTTGTTATGGATTTATAATATTTACAGCTCACCCTCAGCAATTCCAACAGCTCAGAAAGGACAATTTCCATAAAAGAGAAAATGAAGAAAGTAAAAATGCAAACCCACAACAAATGTTGTTGGTGGTTTTGTGCTAGATCCCATGGAGGTTCTGTTCAGATTGTTTTAAAATGGTCTTAGTTGTTGCAGACTATTGAATCACACTTGCTTATCTGCACAGTTTGAACAGGCAGAACTAAACAAATAAGCATTTTTGTTGATAAGCATATGTCCTAAATTGTTTAAACAAATTGCATTGAATAAAAACCCAAAGATTTCATTGTCTAGTGGAAGTAAAATATTTTCATTTCAAGCACTTTTTCTTTTTAATTTAAGAAAGGGAGTTTAATATGAGAAGTAACTCAACTGGGAAAAAAAATCCCAGGGTGTTTAATTTTGAAAGCTTCAAAATGAAACATTGACTTTTTGTATACTGTCTCAACACAAAACAATCCAAACTGACATAAATTCAGAGAAAATTTTGATGTGCCCAAGTTACACCTTTCGCTGGGAAAAAATTCTTGCATGAAAAATCTTACACCACTTCCTCCTAAGTTGATCTGTCCCATCTATGTACGATTCATTCACAGCCCAAGATAGCCCAGTAGGTGGACGTGATTCACGGGGCTGGCTGTGTGCACACACTTGTTCCTATTACATTTCCAACCTCTTCAGCTGCTCTTCAAGACACTTGCAAAATAGAGTTGACCCAGGGATGCAATGCCAGCTTCCAGTCATGTCTCAGGTTTTCTTCATTTTCCAGGGTTGAATGCACATTGTGTTCCACGAAGAACAACTGTAGGGAGCAGAAGTTTATAGCCCCTTCCTATGGCCTGTAGGTGTGTTGGCTGGGTTGTATTACTGTAGCGCTGTGGTAGTAAAAAATTATTTTCCTATATGTCATACATTATAATAAGTTAGGCTTAAAATAAAACTATTTTTAAAATCTAACAAGGATTTTAGGTAAAGACTGATCTACAGACAACCTTAATTTAGGGAACAAAGCATATGTAAAAAACTTCCCAGGCAATGTCTTTGCCTATAGAGGCCACTTCTTCGGAATGGAAAAAAGCCCAACAAAACACTGATCTACCTGGGGTAGTTTCTTTCTATAGTGCAGAACGGCCAGTGTTCAAAAAGCTATGTCCCTTCATGCTCTGCGTCCTAGAGCATGAAAAACTCCTCTGAGAAGATAGGGGCAGTTGGATGGGTGATTAGCATATGTTTTGCCTTCTCCTTTGCATCGCTATCTGCAAGGCCTGCATAATCATCTGTGAGTTGTTCAGGACGTTGTATTCACTGAGGTTCAGCAGCCGCCGGTAATTCTCATCGGTATACCTGACCGAGAACATGCAGTAGGGGGAAAAGCGACTGGTCAAATCAAGTTGTCCTCCCTCCATCTCTGAGCAGCAGCGCTTGACACCTGGAGAGAAAGAGAGGTTGCTGCTGTGACATGACGTTTATCCCAGTCAGTGACAAGCTGTTCACTGCAGCCCAAAGAGGTGGACTTTTCTCCAGAAGAAAATTCATAGGGTTTAAATACATGAATAATGCAGGTCATGTATCCCCACTCCTAGCCAAGAGAACATTGTGTGCCTGAAGTGATTAGGGGAGAAGGGAGGGTCGGCATTGTAATGGTCATCTACAGCTTACTCAGAAACAGCTGTCTCATGAAAGCCATGGATCAGCCAAGGACATCAGCCTGAAAGGGCACTCCAATAGCCACTGCTGGTACAATGCAGGTCTTATCCTGAGCAGCTGGGACCTCTACAAACCCTGGCTGAGGGAGGGGAGCTGGTAGTAACAGAATAGAATTTAAGTGAGAAAGGAGTAATAGAAACATATGGATACTTAAAGTTCCTGCAATCAGGAACACAGTCTCAGGGCGCCTGCCACCAGGATCCATCTCTGCCTTTCCATTTCTTGTGTCTCACAAATTCCACAAAAGCAGAATTTTAGACTTTACCTCCCTGCTACCAAGGAGCAAAGCAAATGCATCCTGGTAATTGGCAGTAAAGGGGAAGACTACAAAGCAGGTGGCCTGGCAGAAAAGGAATGACAGGCCCCGAGCAAAGCACAGAGAGCAAAATGACTGCTGGGCCGATGCTGTACCAAAAGGAGACATATTGCTCTTGATATTGCAGGATTTCAGCCTGAAAGCCCGGTTCTTGCTCCCCCATCATTCATACACGACACTATGCCTCCTGAAGTGTGGAATGAAATTCCTGGACAACAGACAATATAGGTGGGGAAAAATAATCTCTGTGAGGTATAATTTCCCAGAAAAACAATATCTTTTACAGTTAGCTAGCAACACTTTCTGTTACAAATGGGAGAGAGACGAAGATAAACACCATCTGGATGACAAAGGCTGTCTGTCCACTTAGGGCCACAAAGATTGCATGAATGAACACACTAACTTTGGCAGGGATGGGGAAAACAGGTTGTATTAGCTAAAGTGCTCCCCAATTAACCCATCCAGCGAAGATAGCCAGCAGCAGAGAAAATGGCTCCATCTGAGTCAGGGAAGCAGGTAGTGGTGCCTTTTGATTAATGCTTTGCTGCTACTTGTAACTTACCAGGTGCTTTGTACTCTCGGAAGGTATCATTCACGAGGGGAAGAAAAATCACGATTGGACACCCTGGCAAATCCGAATCTTGGAAGAGGTAGCACTCTTTCAGATTTTTCTTATCTTCATCAGTCAAAGAAATTTTGGGGAATGGGATTTTCTGCTCCGAGTAGTATTTGCACGCCTTATCTAGAGACTGGAGTATCACAGAAATGGTCAGCATTGGAATTCAACTTGGTTTTCTTAAAGCCCCCAAATTGTTATCTAGTGTTAAGGTTTAATGACTCAGATCCATAACTCTACACATAATTACAATACATAGTAACCAGAATACTAATCACAAGCTGTAAACACAATTTCAGAGTTAGAGAATTCATGCAGAACACTGCTTTTTAAAAAATGGAAGCAATTTGCAGTTTAGGGTAAAGTATAGAGTTTTAGCAAATGAAAAAGCCTGTGTTTAATATATTATATAGAATTAATTAGAAAAGAAAGCCACAGCAAGAAAATGTTTAAGGCATCTTATTATCTGCTTTGAAGCCAGGAGATAAGAAAGTTAAGTTTGAATGGGCAATTATGTCTCTGCCTGTGCAAACATTACGGCACAGTGTTAACTGAGATTGATATTTCACTGAGAAAGTCTGAAGTACTAGGCTATACTGTACCTTTTCCCTGAAATGTGTAATACAATATCATGTCCTACTATGTACTGTGTTATTTACTCTGCACTGTCTAATAGTGGACACTATCAAACAGGAAACAGTTTCTACTGAAGTGCTTAAAACTGCGGCAGTATTTCTTCATAAAATTAGTCTAGAAAATGTATGAGGCT
Source organism: Dromas ardeola (assembly GCA_013398915.1). Lineage (NCBI taxonomy): Eukaryota > Metazoa > Chordata > Aves > Charadriiformes > Dromadidae > Dromas > Dromas ardeola. Next base: position 195,060 of record VYZM01013565.1, read on the forward strand.
GAAATAACACTTCATTACATATATGTCTTATGCATCATATGGCTTATTAACCATAGCACAGCTGTTCTCATTCACAAAAAATAATTCCACTTAAGCTGGCCAAGATTATTAATAGCAAGTTTCTAACAAACCTCAGCCTCTGAGATGTAAAGAAACAAATTTCTTTTCTGCAAGGCCTTATAGAGAGCTAGTTAACTTTATCTCCATGAAACTGGAGTTTCTGCACTGAATTTTCCTAGTAGCATCTTATTTGTCAGCCCAGAAATGATCTGCCTATGACTATCCACTTAACCCCTTTTATATTCTGACTTAAGTCAGGAGAAATCGCTTCTTCATCTTTATGCATATTCCTGTGCAGGGTCTGGAAACCTGCTTGATTCAGCATAGAGTAGAAGAGGCTCTTCCCATAGTTCTGGAAGAGACTGTGCTGTTGCCCTCTTGAATAATTCAACATGTTCATAAACCAGCAAGAGAGATTCCAGGTGTCTCAGGAAGGAATAGGAACAATTGGTAATCATTACAGTGAAAAATGTAGACGAATGCAATAGTTAAAAACTGAACAGATGAAATAACTAGCAGTTGTAGGAGCTACAGGCTAGACATTTACAAGCAAAAGGAGAGACAGCACATGGTAACAAGATCGTCCTCACCGATGTATGCGATCCAGTAGTATAACTTAAATATATGATGACATCCACTTCCCTCTGTGGCCTTAAAAGCGGTGCGCTGCTGGTATTGATGAAAAATCCAGCGTCTATCATGCCCAGTTGATCGGGATTTTGCATCAGCTGGTTGGGACGCGAGTCTAACACAGTGTCTGAAAGGAAAATATTTCTTGGAATAAGAAATGATCTGTAGGTATTTTGACTGGAAAAAGAAATGCAAGCTGGAAATGACCATCCCAGAGGCCTGGTTTAATTAATTGCCACACTACTGAATTGTCAAACAGGTGTGGGAGGGACTGCAAAATGCCACTTAAGTTCCTGTTCTGAAAAATCTTCTATGTTGAGATTCCAAGCAATCTATTCCAGTAACTTGTCATACTCATTAGTGCCAGCAAGCTATTTCTAATACTTAACCTAATCCCCTTGCTTCATTTCAATCATTGTTTCATCTTTTATCCATCATTGATTCAGAGAATGAAATGTTCCCATCCCTTTTTACATTTGGATTTATGCCTCCCCTCAGTCCAGTCTTCTATGGACTACAAAGCCCCATCCTCCAGCTTTCCCTTGTAGGTCCTATTTTCTGGGATATTCCACTTGCATCTGAAGGTAGATGCACAGTCCTGCCAAATTCAGCTTTCTCTCATGTTCACCCTGCTCTTTACTACTTTAAATTCTGAGCTGGATGACAGGGATGGGGAGCAGAATGAACCCTCCATAATCCAAGGGGAAATGGTTAGTGACCTGCTACACCACTTAGATGCACACAAGTCTGTGGGGCTGAACGGGACCCGCTCAAGGATGCTGAGGGAGCAAGCCACTTCCCATCACTTATCAGCGGTCCTGGCTAACTGGGGATGTTCGAGTTGACCGGAAGATAGTAAATGTGATGCCTATCTACAGGAAGGGTCAGAAGGAGGGTCCAGGGAACTACAGGCCTGTCAGTCTGACCTCGGTGCTGGGGAAGGTTATGGAGCAGATCATCTTGAGTGCCATCACGCAGCACATACAGGGCCAACCAGGTGATCAGGCCCAGTCAGCATGGGTTTATGAAAGAAAGGTCCTGCTTGACTAACCTGATCTCCTTCTATGACAAGGTGACCCACATAGTGGATGAGGGAAAGGCTGTGGATGTTGTCTACCTAGTCTTTAGTAAAGCCTTTGACACTGTTTCCCACAGCATTCTGGAGAAACTGGCTGCTCATGGCTTGGATGGGCATACACTTCACTCGTTAAAAAAATGGCTGGATGGCCAGGCCCAAAGAGTTGTGGTGAATGGAATTAAGTCCAGTTGGTGGTCAGTCACAAGTGGTGTTCCCCAGGGCTCAATACTGGGGCCTGTTCTGTTTAATATCTTTATCAATGACCTGGACCGAGGGGATCGAGTGCACCCTCAGTAAGTTTGCAGACAACACCAAGTTGGGCAGGAGTGTTGATCTGCTTGAGGGTAGGAAGGCTCTACAGAGGGATCTGGATAGGCTAGATTGATGGGACGAGGCCAATGGTATCAGGTTCAATATGGTCAAATCTGGGCCTTCTTTTATCACAACAACCCCATGCAGTGCTACAGGCTTGGGGAAGAGTGGCTGGAAAGCTGCCTGGCAGAAGAGCACCTGGGGCTGTTGGACAACAGCCAGCTGAATATGAGCCGGCAGTGTGTCCAGGTGGCCAAGAAGGCCAATAGCATCCTGGCATGTATCAGAAATAGTGTGGCCAGCAGAACTAGGGAAGTGATCGTCCCCCTGTACTCGGCACTGGTGAGGCAACACCTTGAGTACTGTGTTCAGTTTTGGGCCCCTCACTACAGGAAAGACATTGAGGTGCTGGAGTGTGTTCAGAGAAGGGCAATGAAGCTGAAGAGGGGTCCAGAGCACAAGTCTTATGAGGAGCATCTGAGGGAACTGGTTTGTTTAGTCTGGAGAACAGGAGGCTGAGGGAAGACCTTACCATTCTCTACAACTACCTGAAAGGAGGTTCTAGCAAGGTGGGGGTTGGTCTCTTTTCCCAAGTAAAGGCAATAGGACAAGTGGAAATGGCCTCAAGTTGTGCCAGGGGAGGTTTAGCATGGATATTAGGAAAAATTTCTTCACTGAAAGGGTTGTCAAGCATTGGAACAGGCTACCCAGGGAAGTGGTTGAGTTGCCATCTCTGGGGGTATTTAAAAGACGTTTAGATGTAGTGCTGAGGGACATGGTTTAGTAGTAACTTGGCAGTGCAACGTTAACAGTTGGACTTGATGATCCTAAAGGTCTCTTCCAACCATAACGATTCTATGATTCTAAATTCAGTTCTGTCAGCTGCAAGCCTACCCTCTTGGTCTAGACGTCAGAGATTGCAGCTAAAGCACATAAACATGCTTATATTTGAAAACAGGATTAAATACCTGGCAACACTGAGGCTTTAGTCTCTTCTCTCTGTTCAGAGAAGAAATGTTCTTTCAGGATTTTTTTTTGCCCTTCCAAGCCTGGCAAGGTTCTTTCCTAAATTCCCCACCCCAAAACCACCTGAAAATGATGCCTGTTAAATATTAGTTCCCATTACCTTTCCATCGACAGAAGTGCTCATTCTCCAGGTAGTTGTTGTGCAGCTGGTAGCCCTTCAGGAAATTGTGGTGCTGGGCAACGGAGAAGCGGTCAGTCAACGCTCCCCGAAGGGCACTGGACAGGGGGCCAGGAGGAGTGTACATGCGAGTTCTCAGCTCATGGGGTCTTGTAGGCAATACTGGGTCTTCATCTAGAGGAGGGGAGAAAAACTGGTGAACTATTGTTAATTGGTGTTCATTTCTTGTTGTCATGATGTGTAGGAGATCTCAGGGTTTGCTCTGGGATGATTCACTAAACACACGAAAACTATTCTGAAGGAGAGGAGTGACTGCTGGATAAAGCTCTGTTGATGATCTTAAGCTTTGCCCTTCAGCAGAAGCAGTCTTTAGTCCTGGAAAAGGGACACCTTAAGGGAACTAAGCACTTCAGAAAATGTCCCATGAGAAAGTTACATATCCTCACAGGATGATATGATGAAACAGAGTCAAGCATGAAGAAAATGGGGCTGAAGCATATGCTCCCTCTCAGTCAGATGGGCAACAACAGGGCACCACGGGGTCTATTGCAACAGTGACGGCTTCTGCCTGATAATCACCCATGGCTACATGAGCATATGCTTAATCAGTAGAATCAGAGCAACCCAGGAAAACCTGGGGCATACATTCATGTTTAGAAACTACAGGTAGTTTTCAGGCTGACTACATGGCAGCATACGTGGGTGAAAAGTAGAAACGGTACAAGGTGTGGTTTCTTGAAATCACAACCCGCTTTGCTGGACCAAGTGGGTGACAGTGCAGCAGGAGAGACTTGGTGGTTTCCGTGATTGCACAGATGTATTTCTTTATTTTCGGGATGTCTGTAGTTACAGTCACTATCATATTAAATGACTTAGCAATAAAACCGTGGTTTCTGTATTGCTTCAGAAAATAGCCTCTGGGTCTCATTTATCTTTGTGCCAGGATGAATCCACTGCAGTAATTACTGTACTGAGTAATAAAATAAACCCCAGGAAAAATTGATTAGCCAATTGATATTCAGGTTTATTCTCTGCACAGGCAGCAAAAATAACTTTAGTCTCTGCCACTGGTTCTTGGTTCCATATGACTGAGTGAGAATCAGCAATGCCAAAACAGCTCCTGAGAAATGTGTTACCCTTCTAAAGCTTCCTCTTAAGGACAGAGCCTTTTATTCAGTAGGATTTTAGTAAGTCTAGTAATTACAGCAACATGTCCCTGGTTACCCTATTTCTCTTAGTCTTTACGATGGGAGGGGAAGTCACTATCTCTTAGGAGGATACTATGATGCTGGCTTCAACGTAGTTGATGGGATGATGCCAAAAGGCATCCAGAAGAATAAGTGACCATAAATGAAAGGCTTAATAATTTCTCACCAACTTCTTCTATTCTGTCTTGTGTCCATCTCTTCCAGAAGTCCTCTGAACTGTGGGACAGTCCCCATATTTGTAATAGGTTCACAGAAAATATACTGCTCCACATACCTGTAAAGGGAAATAGTGAACACAAGGACACATTCTAACAAGAAACTGCCCTTTTCCTTCTATTTTGACCTCCTGGATTAATTTTTGAATGGGCTTAATTCAAATATTTCTAAACTTTTGGGCTCTTAAATTCCTTTTAACTTTCTGTGGCAATGGTTCAAGTCATGCAGCCATCAGTTCTGCACCTAACCTACCGCATGGCTTTGCCGCATGGTAAAGAGAGAGAAGAACGGGAGAGAAGTAAAGGAGAAAAACCCACTCACTTGAGAAGTGAAATGAGAGCTCAGATAATGCAGACATCACAAAAACTTCCTTTCCACCCCTGTCTTCCTTACTCCAGCTCCTCTTTTTCTGCATGCACTCTGATCAGCTTTCACACATCCTGAATTGTTTCACAGGGGGATGAACTGGCCCTTCAGCCATTTGGTTTGTAAAAGATGTCACACCACAGCATGTAAAGGCTCACAGACACAGTGGGCTCCTGCTCCACTATGCACTCTCTTTTCCATCCAGGATTGCCCCTCTCTGCCTCCCCTCAGGGGCACTGGTGGCTTTACTGACAAAACACAATGCCACCATCTCATCTGCCTTTGTAAATTTAAATATGTGTTCTAATTCATCTATCACAATTGAACTTCTTAGTTTTCAGTGGGGCACAGAAACCAGTACAGAATAGGCAGTATGTAGAAAATTAATTTCCCAGTAGTGGACCAGGTAAAAAGGGCCAGCCCAAGAGGTAGTCTTTTAAAGATACCCTTGGGATTACAGACTATTTAATATCACAACATGTTTACTGAAACCAAGGAGCTTCTAAGCAGCGTGAGTGTAAGAAGCAATGACTGAAATGGAACTCGCACTTCCCTGTGTTCACCTGCCAGTGATTCTGACTCCTTGGTAAAGGAATATTATTACTTTTACAGACAACACATCAGTACAAGTCACGGGCTGACCAGAGAGAATGAGAGACCCTTCGCTTCTGGTCTCATTTTTCATCTTGGGCAGCCTGCATCTTTAGTAGATGGGATTCTCCACAGAGGGCTGAAGTTAAACCTCGCAATGGAAGCACAGATGCAGGTTTCCTGCTGTCTCAAAATTTTCCTAAGTTGGAGTGCATTCAGAGAGGAATCAGAAGAATCACCAAGGAAGTGAGAACTATTCCTTACAATGAAAGAATTACGTAGCTTTATCTATGCCATCTGTAAGACACAATGCTAAAAAGTTTGTGCATACCAAGACAGTGACAAGAAACAGAAAAAAGATGTGGGATTTTTTACTGTATTCTTTTGGACAGACTATGACACACCCCCATTTCCTGGCAGGTGATACCACAGGAGCGTTCAGTATGTTAGACCGGAAATATCCACCCTCTGGTTACCAGTATTGCACCCCTCCGAAGCGCCTCTGTCCCAGCGCAACACAATACGTTACCTTGAAGGTAGCAGATCCGGGATTCAGGGAGCTTTTTTAGCAAGCGTCCCATGAAGAACTCACTTCCGAAATGCTCTGTGCGAACGAACGTGCCGTACTTCAGCAGTCCCACCTCGTAGGGGGTGAACTCCACCCACTCTGCAATACAGCCACAAGGGGACACTTAGAGGGCTCCCAGGCTCTCAGCCGGGTGTGGAGATGGGGGCAGCAAGGGCGTGAACCAGCCTGACCTCTGTTTGCTATGCTGTCTTTGCAAAACCTTGCTTGTAAACACTCGCCTGTGGGACCAGGCATCTGAGCAATGGCACTGTGGCAATGGAGAGCCAGGGGCAGGTAAGCGGCTCATAGTGGTGGTGCTGCCGGTGGCACAAGGCACAAGCCAGGAGCACAACAAGGGTCCAGCTCTTACACACCCTGTGGGCACGCATCAGTCCAGGGTTCTCCAGTGTGCAGGAGGTTTCGCTCTACCCTTGTATATGCCACATCTAGGTCAAAGTACTTCCACTGTTACCAATACAGTTAACTTCCTTTGAATAATTTATGTACAAAGACAGGTACACAGCTCTTGAGAAAGTTTGCTGATGATACAAAACTGGGAGGGCTGGCTGACACACCAGAAGGCTGTGCCACCATACAGAGAGACCTGGACAGACTGGAGAGTTGGGCGCAGAGAAACCTCATGAAATTCAATAAGGGCAAGTGTAGGGTCCTGCGCCTGGGGAGGAATAACCACAGGCACTGGTACAGGTTAGGGGCTGACCTGCTGGAGGGCAGCTTTGTGGAAAGAGACCTGGGAGTCCTGGTGGACAACAGGATGATCATGAGCCAGCAATGTGCCCTTGTGGCCAAGAAGGCCAATGGCATCCTCGGGTGCATCAAGAAGCGTGTGGCCAGCAGGTCGAGGAAGGTCATCCTCCCCTTCTACTCTGCCTTGGTGAGGCCGCATCTGGAGTACTGTGTCCAGTTCTGGGCTCCCTGATTCAAGACAAGGAACTGCTGGAGAAGGTACAGCAAAGGGCTACAAAAGTGATTAGGGGACATCTCTCTTATGAAGAAAGGCTGAGGGATTTGGGTCTCTTCAGTCTGGAAAAAAGACGACTGAGGGGGGATCTTATCAATGCTTATAAATACTTAAAGGGTGGGTGTCAGGAGGATGGGGCCAGGCTCTTTTTGGTGGTGCCCATTGACAGTGCGAGAGGTAACGGGCACAAACTTGAACATAGGAAGTTCCATCTCAACATCAGGAAGAACTTCTTTACTTGGAGGGTGGCAGAGCACTGGAACAGGCTGCCCAGAGAGGTAGACAATTTGAATGTCTCTGGAGACATTCAAAACCCACCTGGACACATTCCTGTGCAACCTGCTCTAGGTGACCCTGCTTTAGCAGGGGCGTTGGACTAGATGATCTCCAGAGATCCCTTCCAACCCCTATCGTTCTGTGATTCTGTAAGAGGCAAATTATACTCTTTATGCGTGGTACTAAGGAAGACAGAACTAGTCCTTGACTTTCTCAGATGTCCTCTCCAAATGAAGTGCAGTTGTCTGATATAACAGCAGTGTGAGCAAAGACTGGAACAGAAAGGTCATGGCCCATAATTTCCTTTTTCGTTCAGAAGTGGTTCATTTTTTCACCTCAACCATAAAAAATTTTGTCTGAATTTCTTCTCCACCCCTTCTCCTCCTCCGTCTGCCTCTCCTCATGGAAAAAAATAACCAAAACAATGAGCAAAGCAAAAGATTCAGTTGGGAGTATCTTGGATGATTTCCCAAACTTTACAATAACTGTGTGGTCCTTCTTCATATTGAAACTATAACTGGGCATAGACAAAAAGCAGTATTTAATTCTCAGAAAATTCCAATACTTCTTATTCTAGATGGATCAGATAATATATCAAAAATGGCCTTTCTGGCAGGATTTTGACTGTGTATGTCTAGACAGTGAAATGCTGATCTCAAAAAGCTCTTGCATTAAAATTGCAAGGGGTGGAGGTGAAGGTTATTTCTCCAAAAAGCAACTAACACACCAGGACTGTTTTCTCCAAGTGCTACCAAGTAGAGAAGAGTGAATTACAGGAATTCAGCTGCCAGTTTTAGCCCCACAGGATCTGAAACATCATCCTTACCTTTGAAATCATTGGTGCTGTAGTTGTCCCGAACACAAACCGACACATAGATGGGCAATGGGTTCTGGCCATCACACAGTGCTTCTTGCTGGTCTGAAAGTTTGTGGGAGTCTTTCTGGTTTTGAAGAAAAACAGTTATGTGAGAAGAGATGGAAACGATGCATGGTAAATTCGATAGCCCCAGCACTGGAGGAGCTGGGTGGCTCTGCCCCCGGCATGCAGGACATGCCATGGCAGGTCCATTGCACAGAGCACTGCAGGACACCCACCTGCCGGTGGCAGACCAGTCTCCCAGGATCCGGCTTGACTTTGTGCACGGGTTCACAAAAGACGAGGAGAGGGAAAACTACTTCTGCATACATGTCTGTATGTACTTGAAAGTACTGCCCTAGCAAGTAGAAGGGGCAAGCTGCCTTTTAGGATGAGGAGTGCAGTGAGCAGTCCTTGCTCTCCTGGGGCTGAAGGAAGCCCTTGAGCATGTCGGTGTTGCGTTTCCTTTCTAAGTACACAACAGCTATCGCAGCCCAGCCTTGCAAGGGGACTGGAATTTGGCAGCGAATTATTTGCTTCCCACCCAGCTTCTCTTCTTGTAAAGAATATTCTCATTGAAGAGGTTTGTAAAAAAACATAAAATCTCATGAACTGCTGACAAATTAAAGAACAGCTAGTTCTGGCAGATTAGGGAGGGGTTAGCAGTTACATAGCAATAGTCAGCACTGCTCGAAGGGAAAGATGCTTGGCCAGATTGTGAGGGAGACCTCTAGCTGAGTTAAAACAGAGGCAGCTATTCATCTTACCTTTGTTTAATATATAGTATTCCTCTCTGCATGTATTTATTTTCCAATTACATATATGTAATACTATATACGTACATATATAAAAATAAATGAACAAAACCAGATGAATGGCTGAATGACTGCAGCATTTCTGCCCCCACTGGAGCACACTTCTGTTCAATCCTCAACCACTCATCCCTTCCCCCTTCCCAAGTGCCAAAGCACACATCCTTGAACTGTGGGCCAGCTGGAGAGAGGAGGGAATGGTCTGTAACTGTAGGGGTAGAAACAACTTTAAATAATAGAAAGGAAAATTTGTCATTGCTTGTAAAAATTAATATCACTTAAACCAGCTACTCTCTGAGCAGTCTTTCTCAGCAAAAGTAAAATATGCACTTGCCTCCAGTGTACCTGCAGATTAAGTTACCTGCCAGTGGATTCAAATCACCAAGCACTCTAGCTGTTTCACGCTTGCTTCGGATAGTTTTCACACTGTTGAGATTACTCTGCTTTGCATCTTGAACTCTTTTTGCATGCGTAATCTGCATCTTAGGCAGACTGCCCAAGATTGCTTCCACTTCTATTTAAATACCAGCCAGAGTTGTCTGCATCCTCAAACTAATTTTTTAACATATAGGATGCATTTCTCCCTAGGCAGACTATTAAAGGAAATCAAAAAATCTGAAAGTTTGTTGGCATGGAAAACTCCACTCTGTTTTGCGGTACATTCACCAAAATGATGGGCTAGTTTCCTCTCCATTTACTAAGAGAAAAATACATGGTTCTCTGAGAAACAGAATATACATCATACCCCATCATTCAGTAAGTACTCAATCATGAGCCCCCAGAGATCTATAAATGATGTCCTGTATCCCTCTTCTTTCCGCTGACAAAGTTGCTTATTGTAGTACTTCATGCGATCCATAGAGAAACAGCCCATCTTGCATTTGGTTGCTTGTTTCTGGGCTTCACCAATATGCGAGTCTAGGTCCTTCTGTGACCAGTAGGCATCTCTGTATAAATTGGCCATGGTCCTGGAGAAAGACAAAACAGACAGCAAAAGTAAAAAGGAGCAAAAAAAGACTTGAAATTTTGTGCCTTTTGGGACAGAGGTTTACATTTTGGGATTCACTTCTGTTCATACATACTCTGGTTTTGCGGCTCCAACCAGCAGAATGAACACTCCAGAGTTTCTACGACTGTTTTAAAGATGGCCCTGAAGGATAATCTTTTTTTTATGTTCTTGACTTTTTTTTTTATACAGAACTGGCAGGAGCTTGAGGGATAAAATTGCCAGGTGTAAACATAGGTACATTTCTGAAGCAAAAATTAGGCAAAAAACTATAATAAATTTTCTTTGCTTGTTTTCTAGAACCATAAATCAGTTCACAGTAGCTGCTCTCTCTTGGCTTTGTATCACTTAGTGTTAATCTTATGGTATCACTATGCTTTATTTTAACACCATCCTGTATTTTACCAGACTTCCCCACATGTGTCCATCAGATGTTGGGCAGTTGTAGGTCTTGTGAACAGGGAATAACGCTGCTCCAAGGGAACTCAGTCCTTTTCCCAACTGACACGTTGTAAGGGTTAGTGTGCACTGTCCTGCAGTTTTCTCTGGGTGACCAGTTAGAAGGCAGAGACAGTCTCAGAAGTTACTGGGAACAACAACGACTGGGACATCAATGGAGAGAGGAAGAGGTGTGATGCTATGGGCAGTCTCACATCCAAACTACGTACTTAGAAACCATTTTGACAAGTGTAATTGTCATATACATGTTAAACTACTGCTAATGTGGAGTTGAAAAGCACAGTGAAGAATTGCTAATAAAAAATTGGTGCATCAGGTCAAGCTAATATTTAATGTCCTGTTACAGAGAAGCATCTTGTTTCTATGATGTTTGAAGAAAATCTCCTGATGTTGTCTGCTTTCAGAAGATGTTCTCTACAGCAGTGTCACCCTCAAAAGGCCTGGTCAAGCCTCCTGCCTGAGCTGGCTTACCACGTGGTGCCGGACAACCCGCTGATGTATGTTACACAGTCCAGGAGATTTAATTTCTTGAGTCCCATGAGGCTGCCATATAGTCCTGTCATTGACTTCAGTCCTCCACCTGTCGTGATGATAGCCACCACAGGGACCTGTTGGGCAGAGGAGGACAGGATGTTCACACCAACAGCGTTCAACATGGCATCCCAGACTGACATGGGGTCTGGCTACCACATCCAGACCAGGTCCTGATCTCAGAGCCCAGGTTCCATTTTGGAAGGAAAGGCTCCAAAACCAAGCGATGACAGCTCCAGCTGCTTCCCTTTGGACAAACATGGGTTCAGAGATTAACTCAAACCAGTGTTCTTGCCCATCTCTAGGGTAAATAGGGGCACAAATGAACAGGAAGAAACCCTTCTGTGGAGGCAACAATGTATTTTTCTCTATATTTCCCACTCCTTTGCCACTTTTTATTTCACACATCTACTACTATTATATAAAAACCCACATGCCAACCCCATGAAGAAATACATTCAGTTCACAGCCAGTGTTGTTAAGCTACCCGCATCGATCCTGTTATTCTTCAGTATCATGAAGTTACTTTAAAATAAATTATATTTATTTTAAGGAATTTCAAAACTGCAAGAAAGTGAAGATATTATAAGCAGCACTCAAAGATGTTTATCCTAAACTTTCACAAAAGATGAAATTTGAAAAAGGGAAGAAATCTTTGCTATGTAATGTATTTAATATGCACACAGCATTTCTGAACCAAGCCAGTTATAGCACAGGATGGCAGGGATGACCACACCTCGAATCTGAAAAACTCCAAATTGACAGTCATGAAGATGCAATTACTGCAACTAGTGTTTCTTGCAATAACAAACCTTGGCAGCAGAAGCAAATGTACTTAAGACATATGGACAAGCTGGTACCCGCACAACAGATATATGTGGCCCATTTTGCTGACCACGCATCTTGAAGAGTACATGAAGGCACTAGAAATTCAAGATCTACGCCCCCCAACACACACATACTTCATGATCCTGCAGATCCTCTTGTAGGTGAAAAACGTTTTTCAGGGCACTTGCTACGTATCTTTTTCTTTTCCCCAGGAACGTCATCTCCTCTGAACATAAGTCAAACCCAAAGCGCATGTCCAGGTCTTGGTGGCATGAACAATTACTAAGATAAAAACAGGCACATATTTTACATATTAACACACCCATATCAATCTTAGGACTTTGATCAAAGATAATCTCAAGCACCCTTCCCTTCCCTTCAAACAGGGTGATGCAATGTGACAGGAGCAAGGGAGAATATTCTAACTATTTTTAAATGTAAGAAAACTTACTTCAATTAGTAAGCTTAACCAGTGGCATTATACCCAGTTATTACTAATTGATGAACAAACAATGTATAATATTTACAAATGAAACAAAATATTTAAATGAATCTTCTAAAACTAAAAGAATTACACGTTCAGAAAATCTGTGCAAATGGTCAAAAGTGAGTGTATTGATTCCCATTTCAAGGGCTATTTTCTCATTCTAAATCTAAAATAAAACTCAATGTTCAGATGTTGGCATTTCCAACGTGAAGGGAAATTTTCGATTCGAGCAACTCAAGTTGGAACGCATCCCCCCTCTAGCGGTGAGCATTGCTGGGGAGCAAACCCATCCGTGTCCGTGTAACCCTGTTCACTGGAGGGATGACCCTGGTGACATCCAGCCCCTGGATGGATGGAGATGGGTCACTGAGTTTAGTGGGGCAGGATTTCACGCCTGCTGCTGCAACCTGTCTGTGCTTGGACAAACTGTCTCACAGGTCAATGCTGGCAGTTGTATTTCACATCAACCTTGACTCAAAAAGACAGTAAAGCATCGTATTCCTCAGAGGAGGATTTCATTTGCATCAGTTTTGAAATTTAATAAGTCATTCCTTAAAACTCTACTGTTGCAGCTTATGTCCCTGGGCATTTGTGCTCTTCATCTCACCGACCTCTCTCCTGTCTCTTCCTGCCCTGTGCCTACAAGACATCAATGGGCAAGAGATCTGGTGTGGTGTCTACAGGCCAGAGCTACCGGTGGACTCCCTGGCTGGCCAGCTAGCCCTGGCCAGGCATTGTAAAATGGCAGGGTTTTGGTTTTTCTTTCAGTGACAGAACTTCTGTCTTCTGCTGAGTCCATAATTTCAATGAAAAGAGTAATGAAATTTTTTTGTGAGATTTCTCCACCGTCAGATTTAGATAAAATTAGACAAATGATTACAAATGTATTTGTAAATGAAGACACACAAGGGAGTTAGGTGGAGTTGCAAATTCCAGTTTCCATTGTAAATCAAGATATAAACAAACTGCTTTTAAAGTTCTCTGAGTGTAAAATAAATAAATGGGAAGTATTTTTCCTGTTCTGGAATAACACTGGTTTTCCTGTTGTCATTGATCACTTGCCTGTTGAAATTCATGATAGAAAATTCTGTCTGAATTCAAAATTAAGTTATTTTTCCCTTTTATTTCCTAGTCAGGTGCACACACACACACAAATATCAGTTTACCCTGTTCTGTATGTTATATATGGTTACGGATAACATAAAACATCTTAATGTTTATTGGTGGGTATTAATAAGCATGTCTATAGATGTCAAATCACTAGCCACATTGTCTAACTGAGTTTCTACCAATATACAGTATAACTGGACTTAACAGAATACAAGGTTTATTGCTATTGAGTATTGAAAGTTAAGAAAAAAATAAATGTTCATGATTTCTGATTGTTTAATATTTATTCCCATCCATTCTGCTTTTTTAATCAGCTTTGTTCTTTTTGTGAATTTCAGAGGTTGACATTGATCAAAAATAATATTCTGTTGCCAGATAATGCTAAAATAAATATGACATTTATTGATTTAAAGCCAAATCTACCTAAGGCTAATTATGTATAATATACTCGGCAGGTATTTTGTGTTTTATTAAAAGCACATTCTAGTTTTCTGATTAAGAATGCCTGCTTGTGTAATTTCCATGTGGCTAAAACAATATCAAAATCAATAACCCAAGTCTTCAGGAACAGAAGAAGATTTCTTACCAGTTTTGTGCTGTCACATTCAAGTCAAATCTTTTCTCCTGGAAGACAAGAATGTGCACTGTAATTTTTTAATTTTAATTTTAAAATTTCTTTTTTCCCCTTTCTGTCTTGGGGTCAGAGCTTTATTTGGACCCCAGCGAGGTCTGGCAGTCGCAAAGTTAAATGTCTGAGATCTCGGCATATACTTCCAAAAGCATTCACTTATCCTTGGTGGAACCTTCCTACACACAGATCCCAAATGCTTCGAGACTGAAGTAGATCCTATTTCCCGTGTTATTCACAAGCTTTCTGCAGCATTTTGGAATACCATTTTTTGTATGTTTCCCATTCTTTATGCAGATCTTTATGCAGATCTTTGACATCCTGGCCACAATCTCACAGTGAAGAGACTACAAGTCTGCATTTGCTGCTGCCAAGACTTCATCCTGTCTTAAAATAGTTATTGCAGCCTTCATATTAACTGACAAAAAGTGTTCTGCTTTAATGACCCTGAAATAGGATGTTGTCCTACTTCTTCACAATGTAACAATTAATATTTGGATAAGATTGTCCCTAATAATGTGGACATCTATAAATGTTTCTTAAGAGAAACACATTTTTTATAGTAAGGATCCTTTTCTTCTATTAACTTCATTCAAAATTATACAGCAAATGCATCTATTTCAAGCAATATTCTCACTACATTTTTAAAAATCCATACACTATGTCTAATATTTTCAGTATATTTTAATACACTGTCTTTTGAAGCACATGGTTTACTAAGGGCAGGTTTATTGACTTTTTCCTAGCTTGTGTCCAAGGAGCAACTTTCAGTTTGGACCCTAAGCAAAGGAGGAGTCAGTGGGTAAACAGGGAGAGACATACTGAAGGAATCATATTTTCTGACATCCTTGTTGGTCTCTGTATCTGCTATCGGCACAAAATGGAGTCTAATGGAGGGACAATCTTCTGTGGAGAAAACAGTTGGAGAAAAAAAGCTCCTCTTTCTTCAAGGTCTGAGAAAAAATTGGAGCATTTCTGACCCTCTTAGCAACCATCTGGGACAATATTATGGGGGCTTACAGGAGGAATGGTTGCAGCCTGAGTGACCTTGTATTCCTAAAGGTGGAAGTGATGCTCACCTCTGCAATGGTGGTTTTCCTTCCCATGGTCAGTGAATTCAGCATCACCACTGGGGAGCCCGTCTCTGTACTGTACTTACAGGTCCACTGGGAAAACAAGACACTTTAGGACAAAAACAGTAATGGGTTTACCCTCTCCCCCTCCTCCCACTGTCTAGAGAGGCACTCATGGTCAGTTCATCGTTAAGGCCACGTCCAACATACAGGGTGGTAGCGCCTCTTCTTTGGCAACATGACGTCCAGCGTTGGCTCCGCATACTTGATATAGTGGAACTTTGTGGGACCTGATGGACTGGCCACTCCATCGGGACCCAGCGTGATATCCTGCGTCCCCTCAAAGGAGCCCTTCACAGTGAGGGAAAGCTCTTTCTCTAAAAGAGCAAAACAAAGGTTGTGAGAAATGTCACTATAATTTAACTAGGAATTTGTGCTGGCTTGATTAAAAGTGGGGTGCAGGTAGCAGAGCTGTAGAGTTTGGACCACAGCTTTGTCTAGTGGAAAGCACCCTGAAGGGAGCACTAGCAGCAAAGGGAGAGGAGAAAAGTGGAGGCTACTTTCATGGAAAGGGGACTCGCAGCTCTTGCTGTTATATACAATGGGGATCTCAACTTTAATGTACGTCTAATAGACCTTACTGGCATATAAGGGAGCACAAGAGGCAGTCGTTGAAATCTGTAACAACCTAATGTGTTTACTTCATTGAATACTGTAAATACTACTTATTCCATTAATATATTATATGAAAAGGGCATCTTCTCATCAATAAGCATGCAGTTATTGGTAAACAGATAACAAAGCAATAACTTTACTTGATTTTTGCTGCTTCTTCTCTGCCACTTCAACTTCTAAGCAGCAAAGTTCACGACACTGTGAAAGGCAGAGAACAAGAAGTAGTGAGAAAGATCATCACATCCCAGCATTGTTACGGAAGTTGTGAATCCCTCAGCTTTAGACATGTCTAGTTCCCCGAAGTGCCCAACTCCATGGCATTTCTGGGCTTTTGCCTAGTAGCTGCTAGCTAAGAAAAATGAAAAGCTTTGGAGGGAGCTGTAGAGCATTGTCCAATGACAATGACATACAACTGGGCACGGTAAGAAGAAGATAGAAAGGAAGAAAATCAGGAGCATTTTCAGGATACTAACATAGATACAAAGGGTTAAACTGGAAAAACATAAATGAAAGATTTGTTGCTGAGTGACCAAGAGTCAGGAATTGAGAGAGTTTTCTGAAGAAGCATTGCTATTAATGTTTTGGGGATTTTTTTATGGCACTTACTCTTCATTCACATAATGCAATTAGAATAGGTCAATGTCTCATCTCCCAGGGGAGGAAAAGGCTGGGCAGGTTATCAGCAAATGGCTTCACAGTCTTTTTACCACTCTGCTTTGATAGACAGCAGCACATTTCTGAATCCTGGTACCAGAGGAAAGCTCTCTCTGTGTGTGCGTTTGTGTGTGTAAATATAGGACATGTGGGATAAAACCAATGAATAGGATAATAAAATATCCCATTCTCAAAGTACCTTAAACAGGAAAGGAGGAAGAAAGAGAAAGAACTGGCCTACTGGGTATCTTATAGCTCACAGCTTCTCTAACCCCGACCCTCCCTTCCCCCTTATATTAAGAAAATACTTGTATAAAATTTCTTGGGAAAAAGACACATACCACCAGGACTCCATTGGTAGCAATGGCTTCATGAGGACCAGAACTGGGAAACAAAATGAAAATCAGGGATTTTTTAGATCAAACAAATGGCCACGCATCCTTGACCATGGTGTTGCCCTTTCTCCCCATGTTGATACATGCACACACAATCTCATGCACACACTCTCAGAAAGTCTTCTTAAATGTCCCCAGGTATACAAATCCAACATTGTGGATAGCAGAGACAATGCTGGGAGTTGAGTCTTTGAAAGCAACTAAACCACAGAACAAGCTGTCCGGAAGGATCAGATGGATGTCTCACTCCAGCAGAGACTGCGGTAAAAATGTATGTAAACATGTCTGGCATTTTTTTGCAGAAATCCCACAAAGCATGACTTCTAATGTTGTTTTTGTATTTCAGCATTTAATGATTTTTGCATTTTTTAAAGAATCTCTACATCACTTACGCAGCCTCCAATTTGAATTCAACCTCTAGCTCCTCCTTGGCCTGAAAACGAGAACAAGAAATTAACTGAAGTAGCTACATAATGCTTTCTCCCTTGTCTAAACCCAGGTCCCTGGTATGCAATATTGAAGTAATTGATTGGAATGTACAGCCTGTGTTTTATCTTATAGTATGAAGGTGCTCCAGAGATACATTTTGTAACTTGCTTTGTCTTCTGAATTCTACCTTTTTCTCCTGTCTATTCCTGGCACTGTTGTGCTATGATTTACTGTCCTTGCTGTTAACTTGGAAGTTAAAGATACTTTCCACCCACCACTTTAACATAATAAACAGAGACTGGTATTATTGAGTGATTCAGAATTACAGTTATGCAACCCCTTGTAAGGTAGTGTTGATGTGTATGAGCTAGTTGTGAGCGACCTAGTTTGGGTACCAGAAGCAATCTGCTCATGGTAGCAAGAAGTTGCATGCGAGATATTTCACTGATCTCATCCATAGATTTCAAAGGGAATCAAGACTCTTTTTTTCCCATTTTGTAGATGAGAAAAAGAGAAACAGAGTAAATCAGTCATTCAGAGCTCCAGAACCGCACTAATTCCAATAGACAAGCCAGCAGGCTCAGCCTTAGAGGTGTCACTGCAGTGCACTGCAGAGGACAGTGCTGGGATACACACAGGGACGACTTCAGCTTTTCCTTTGGAGTGAAAGTAGATATAATCAAAGGGGCAGGGGATAGTGGCTATGAATTATATATGAAAAAAAATATTCACCCTGCAACAGCTGTGCAGCCTTGGTGTCACTCAGGGGTAGCTATCAGTCAGATCCCTCCCCTACCTACCACACTGTTTCAGCCACATGTTCTTTAATAATTTATAAAAACACTGTGAGGAGGGGCTCAGGGTCTCAAATCCAGATTTTTTACCACATTTTTTTGTGTTTATATTTTGAATGGCAATTCACGTAGCCATTATTGGGATAAGTCATCCATGGTGGATTCAGAAAGCTCACCCCAAGATTTTGAAAGTGTTGTATAACTCTCCACTGGTTTCTTAGTTGCTTTATTTTAATCACCTACCTTATCTACATGATGGAGTCACGTAACTGCTGGATCAGTGACAAACTGGAACAACAATCCACAAGTTTATTCCCCAGGAAATAAACCAAAGATACTTTGCCAAGATTATCAACTAAAACTGACTTCCGGTGCTCAAGCAGCTATAGTCGAAAGAGACTGCTTCATGGAAGATACTACAGAGAAGAGCTGCAATATGCATTGCCAGAGACATGGGAGTAGGGTAAAGCAATGTAATACATAGTCCAGGAAACAGAAGTACACTAAAATTCATAGTTCAGGCTTGAAAACTTGGGTAAGTGTGCTCTCTACACCCCCTCCTGCCAGGTCTTGCACTAACAGATCTCACAGGTCTCACCTTTGGGCTGGGCTTAAAGTACAGGAGTACTGTTCTGTCAATTGGAAGTTTAGCAGTATCAAAGATGGCACAGAGGAGATGGTCATCTGGAGTAGCAAAATCCTCATCATACACTGTCAGCTCCAGCACATTCTGGAGAAAGAGGGAGAAACATTTTTTGTTGTTTCTACGTTCTGGACATCACTAGCTCTAGGGAAGAAGGGGTGTTGGGAATGTGCTTGAGAAGAAAAGTGGCAAAATTAAGTATCATCCGCCTTTGGAAAAACATAGTATAAATTGAATAGTCACTCTTCACCAGTTCGGTTTAATTGCTGTAACATGAGTAATACATTGGCTATACCTACATGACAGCTTAGTTAACTCCCAAACTCTGTATCCATCTTGCACTGATTCATAAGAGTCCTTAGTTTCACTAAAATGTTAATACTGAACTCAGTTTCCAGCCTTCCTAAAAAACACCATTGAACAGGCATGGGAACTCAGTCCTCTCTGCTGTTAAACAATTTGAATAGTCCCTTATTCTTGTGCCATCTTAAAACATTCCTGGGCACAGTTAGGAGATAGGTAGGACCCACCATACACAAAGTCTTCAGGCTGCTTCAAGCAGATAACTTTGGCTGCTTACCTTGACCTGACTCTGGATCCTGAAGTAGAAGGTTTCATTCCACACCGGATTGTTGGAGTTTCTCACAGTTTTAGTGCGGGACCTTTCACATGTTGCGGTCGGCAGCCACAATGACACATAGCAATCAGCCTCACTTACTGGGTAGGGAAAGAGGCAAAACAATTGTTAATGTGGCAAAGTCAGTGATGCTGCATGACACTGGAATGGCACCACTGCGTGGTGCCAACAGCAAGTATGAGTTATTTAAAGGCAGAAATGCCTGATTTAATGTAACTGTATTCAAGAAAACCTTCTGAGGGAAAAAGCACAGACCATGAGATGACCTAGAACAGGAAGGGGGTTTCTACTCTTCCTTGCGTGAGTTACAGACAAGAGCAATGTTGTGTATAAAAGAGGAGGGTGAGAATTTCTTCTTCTAGTCAGCCCCTTTCTTCAGTTTCTCAACCAGCAAGCTTTCCTGTACTCATGTGTGCATGCACACATACGCTAACAAACCCTCAGCTTCTGTCTGATGAGAGGGGCCTAGGAGCCTCCTCTAGCTTTTGAGAACAACTGTAAAGGTCTCCATCTCTGCCTTACCTTCACTGATTTTCTTGGTGAAGGCTTGTGAAAGCAGCTGCAGAACTACCCCTGTTTTAGGAGACGGCAGAGGCTTCCTCCAGAAGGAGCTCATTGAATTAGACATTGGATCTTAACAAATTGCCACGTCCAAGAGGGACCAAGTGCACCAGCAGAAGGTTAGTGAAGGATATTCCATCCTATTTCTCAAAGGCACCTAAATTAAAGTATATCACAAATGGCTACAGCCCAAAATGTGATATACTGTGTGCTGGGCGAATGCAACACTTCTTCATGAAGGTTACACAAAATACTTCAGCACCTTGAAACTCTAGCTTACAGAGTTCCTAACAATAAAATGATCAGATACCATATAATGCAAAAGGAAGCTAACTTTAGAAATGGGTGTCCTTTGATAGTGAGACTTTTGAGAGAGACAAGTGATAGCAGCAGTAAATGGAGAGGACCTGGCAGCAGCTAAGGACTCAGGTGATCAGAGGAACAAGAGCTTGCACATCAACTTGTGGGGAAAGGCAAAAACTCTCCTGGCTGCAACAGGAGCCTTTTCTTGTCTTCTCCTTTTCTTCTCCACCAGGTTCTGCCAGGTGTCACCCTACAGCCACTGCTCTATCTCAAACTGCGTGGAGGCTGTATTTTATGTTGCTGAAAGTGGATTTGTTCAAAAAAACTTGCTGCTTTTCTGTCCAAGTCAGAATGAAGAACTGAAATTGAGAACTGTTTGAGAAATTACATAACGAATTGTAATACGTCAACTGACACCTTAATTATTGGTTTTCTACTTTTTATTGTTAAAATGCAGAAACCCAAAAACATTTTTAATTCCGTCAAATTTTTCCTAAAAAAATTGTGGAGAAATCAACACATTTCTGCAGAGTCAAAAAGACACTATTCCTCTAATGGAAAAAGTTGTTTGGAAAATATTCAGCAGGCCCTAGCCCTCTCTCTCTCCTGCTCTTTTCCACCTTCTGTATCTTATTTTGTATTTTAAAAAAAAATAATTTAGGTTCTGACAGCAATTTAACTGTCCTTGTCTGGAATCGTATCTTCTGCTTTAATTCACTTCTACCTTCCCACCGCTCTTATCTCTTAGCTTCCTTCCCTGTAGTTTCTTCCTGACTGTCTTAGCTGAGAGGACATTTCACCTCCAACATTCAGGTTTCCTTCTTTTCTTTCCTTTCCTTAAGGAACAAAATCCCAAAGGGAAGGAAAAGGACTGCAACGGGCTGCCTTTCTGATCTGTGTTCAAGCCAATAGGTAGAAACAACAGAAATTACCCCAGTAGCATCTCTTTCCCTCACACAGATGGCACAACAGGCTTTGCAGACTGATTACTCTGGGAATCGTGATTCCCAGGGATATCTCTTCACTTCAGACATTTTCATTGCATACTATATCCCTTTGCCTCCTGCTCTGCTTACACCCATGCC
Source organism: Dromas ardeola (assembly GCA_013398915.1). Taxonomy (NCBI): domain Eukaryota; kingdom Metazoa; phylum Chordata; class Aves; order Charadriiformes; family Dromadidae; genus Dromas; species Dromas ardeola. The sequence continues at coordinate 216,457 of VYZM01013565.1, forward strand.
CACTTTGTATTCAGGTCTGGGAAGCATACCTGGGTCTTTACCATTCCTGTGGGTACAGATAAACAATAAGCAGCATCAAAAGCCCCACAATTTAAGACATATGTTAAGGCCCTTGAATGTGTCCAGAGGAGGGCGACAAAGCTGGTGAAAGGGCTGGAAGGAATGTCTGATGAGGAGCGGCTGAGGACTTTGGGTTTGTCTGAGGGATGACCCTGCTGCTCCCTACAGCTCCCTGAGGAGAGGAAGTGGAGAGGGAGGTGCTGAGCTCTTCTCCCTGGTATCCAGTGATAGGACATGTGGGAATGGTTCAAAGCTGCACCAGGGGAGGTTTAGACTGGACATTAGGAAGCATTTCTTTACTGAGAGAGTGCTCAAACACTGGAACAGGCTTTCTGGAGGAGTGGTCGATGCCCCAAGCCTGTCAGTGTTTAAGAGGCATTTGGATAATGCCCTTAATAACATGCTTTAACTTGGTCAGCCAGTTGGACTAGATGATCATTGTAGATCCTTTCCAACTGAAATATTCTATTCTATTCTATTCTATTCTATTCTATTCTATTCTATTCTATTCTATTCTATTCTATTCTATTCTATTCTATTCTATTCTATTCTATTCTATTCTATTCTATTCTATTCTATTCTATTCTATTCTATTCTATTCTATTCTATTCTATTCTATTCTATTCTATTCTATTCTATTCTATTCTATTCTATTCTATTCTATTCTATTCTATTCTATTCTATTCTATTCTATTCTATTCTATTCTATTCTATTCTATTCTATTCTATTCTATTCTATTCTATTCTATTCTATTCTATTCTATTCTATTCTATTCTATTCTATTCTATTCTATTCTATTCTATTCTATTCTATTCTATTCTATTCTATTCTATTCTATTCTATTCTATTCTATTCTATTCTATTCTATTCTATTCTATTCTATTCTATTCTATTCTATTCTATTCTATTCTATTCTATTCTATTCTATTCTATTCTATTCTATTCTATTCTATTCTATTCTATTCTATTCTATTCTATTCTATTCTATTCTATTCTATTCTATTCTATTCTATTCTATTCTATTCTATTCTATTCTATTCTATTCTATTCTATTCTATTCTATTCTATTCTATTCTATTCATAAATAACTATTCAGAAAAAATTCAGTGCACAGATGATACATGCTGCAGCAGGCTGCTAGGAGACCGACTGCTAACATTGGAAGCATTGGCTGCGCATACCAAATATCTCTTCCCAGTAGGGGTAGGTCTAGTCAGCCTGGCCTGTCTGGCTGCCATACACATTTTGCCTCGCTGAGACACATCAGTATCTCTCTGAAAGAGGAACAAAGTGTCTCATCTGCACCTTTTCCTTGCAAAGCAAGTTGCTCGTCTTTATTTCATTTATAGAGAGAGTTCATTTAAGAACTAGATTTAAGGCCGCCCTCTTTCTGTCTTAAGACACTGCTTTTAACTACCTACTACTTGTCAAATTCCAGCATTCAGTCTCATGCATTTCCAGGAGCATGTCTGTCTTGGATTAGGCTTTTTGGGAAAGTCTCATCTGGAAGAGTTTAGATTTATCCCAAGGATGAGACAGAAGAAGAAACATCAGACTTTTTCATGTTAAAATAGAAATTCTTAATCATTCTGCTGTCAGGTAATAGCCCTCCTACACCTTGCTCCAGAGTAGAAAAACAAGCTAATTCTAGAGCAGTACTGCACCTGATCCACCCTCCATCATTCAGGCAATGCCAGAGTAAGGATCTCCCAAACCAGAGTTTGCGTTGGGGATACCATGTTTAATAACCCTTGCTAGACCTATGCTCCATGAATAATTTATTTTTGAACAGGTAAATTTTAATATCCATACATTCCTGTGACAGAGTTACACAATTTACTTATATATTCCCTTTACTTGTTTTAAACTTTCTGTTTGATATTTTTATTGGAATCTCCTTTATTCTCAGATTGTGAAAAATAGTGAAAAATGACTCCTTATTAACACTCTTACTTCCTTTTATAGAGACAGCTTCCATGTCCTCTTCAATAATTTCCCTCCCACTCTTAAAGTCTGTAGCCTATTTAGTCCCTGTAAAAGTTGTTTCAGATCTGTTATCATAGTTGGTGCCTTTCTACAGCTTATTTTGTTACTTCTTTTCCTCAAGTGTCAGAGGCTTTTGCAGTGGACCTACTTAATATATCCCCCTGAGAGAACTGTATGAGCATCATTTTGATTCTGTATGACTGTTTGTTATTTTCTTTTCTTCTTTTTTTTTTTTTTTTTTAATCTGGGAAATTCTATGCAGATAATAATGCTTTGAAGAATTTTGAAGCTGCAAAAATAGGTATTTGAATACGTTTGGAGATCCTAGAAGTAACAATACCAATTTTGAAGTGTTTTTAAAGTAGTTCTGTATGACTATTGCATGACTTCAGGTTTATCATTGGAGATGAATGACTGTTGGCTGTTTGGCTGGCAAAGTACTCTGTTCTACTGATGTGATTTGTCATTCTTGTATCTTAACTGTATTTTGAGATACAAGGCATATCAAACAATCCTTAATTATATGCGTAGATGCAGGCAAACTAGTCAGCTGTGTATTTAATGCGAAGTATTGCTTCAGTTCTGCTTGCACAATCTCTTTCTACAACCTAGTTATTTGTGATTTTGTCTTGCCACCTGACACACAGAAGATCTGAGATGAGTCCTTGATGAAACCTTTTTGTGTTATTGCATCATCACATGTGTGCCACAGCCGTGGACCAGGAGGGAGGTGCAGGTGCAGAGAGTGCGACCCAACAATACTACTTAAGATATGGTCAGTATATCCCTCACTCGGAGCTGTGACACAAGGAAGTCCTCCAATATACCTTCCAGAAAAACATGTGACAACTACAGCGTAAAAGATGGGAATGGTACTGCATGGTAAATCCAGATCTTCGTCTTTCAGAACATCTTCACTGGCTCTTCCTGTGCAAGAGACTATAGTGCTGACTGCTGCCGCTCACAGTGAAACAGGAGAATCAAGAGAGACAGCAGGGTTACACCACTTCCCTTCCATGGTCACCCTAGAGCTAGTCTCAGCATCCTTCCACAGGTGGTTACGTAGCTGTATTGATTCAAACAAAACAAACTGTTAACCTGTCTATGTTGTGTGAAATGCCTCTTCTCACTGCACATGTGGATAGTCCATGTCCTTTGACTGAACAGTGGTATTTTCCTTTCCCGCTCACTCACTTCCCACCACTTTCCTGCTGTGTGACTCACACTCTTGCACAACTGCAAGACTGCTGCACGAGCGCTGGAAGGGACAAGGCATCCAGCTCTCAGTCAGCACTGACAGTCATTTCAGGGTAATTAATAATGGCATCAGCCTGGTGGTAATGATTTTAGAAAGTTTTTTCTTGTTCATTTCATCTGTGACAGAGCCAAGATTAGGGGGGATGAAAAAGTTTGCTCCTCCCAGTCACAGTTCCCAAGCTGCTACAACCCAACAGCAAAATTACCTCTTGCTTTTGAAAACACAGGATGCGGTATTTTTCATCTACCTGTGTCAGAAACTCTCCTTTCTTTGGGAGAAAGTACTGATCCTCAAAAACACAGTCAAGTCTTAAAACCAAATGGAAAGCACAGGAACATTCAATGAAACAGGAGCAAGAACTGACCTGGTTTATAACAATTAGTTTACATAAACACGGGGTTATTTCAGAAACACTTGGAAAAGGTTGCTATACAATTATAAAAGAAAACTTGTTGCCTGTACCCTGGGAAACCGCTAAGAATGGAGGTACTTACAGGCATCCACTCGCTGGAGATTTCTCATTCGGATGATCCTTACGGTCAGTAGGTAGCAGGGAGAAGATTCTATCTGGAGAACAGTACAAAACAGAGTATTGAATAAGCCTTCAGTGGCGAAAAAGTATCAAATGTGCAAACTAACTGAGTGCTATGAAGCAATAATACAGTTGGTAAAAATTGTGTCAAACATCTCACTATTCTGTAGATGAAAATCTGCAACATAATTTTCTGCTATTAAAGAAGTCTTGTTTCAACACTTTATACATTTCACTGTCTTTTTGCTGTGTTACTCTGAGTCTGTATGGTTCATGATAGCAGAAAAGAAAGGGATAAATCCCTGTCAAATGGCATTGTCTGTGAGATGTTTGCAACCCCCCTTGCTCTGAAATTGCAGAGTTTAGCTCTACAACATAGCTACAATAAGTCTCTTGAACAGAATAAATGCACTGGTAAGCACTGTGGTGGAGTTGTCAAAATACCAGCAGTCGTACTCAAAGTTACAATCAATCCCTTTAGTAACCACCCATGAGGTCCCATCACATTGAAAAGAGCACTGTGGAGAATATCTGTTGCTGCTGATTCTCACAGGATAAACCCAAAGTACCACTCTCAGAGAGATGTTTTTACCCTCTGCTTCGAAAACATAGATTTCTCTTTTTTCCCTCTGCAATTGTATGGGGAAAACAGTTACAATAATCTGAGCTTTTGTAAATCACAACTATGAGATAAACCAATGTCTGAGAATTGTTTCCAGAGGATTTAGGGGGTAAAGATTTAGGTATGGGATTCCTTTGGGGAAAAATAAAGCACAATACCCCCCCGCCCAAAAAACCCTTAAGATTGAAAGTGCTTAACTTCCTTTGGTCCCTTTGAATGTCTCAGCCATAAGCTTCTATAAAACAAGGCTCTCCAGATTTTGTGGCTGCAGGGACCTCTTCCTATTTATTATTAGAGGATAATCTGGTTTCCTTCTTCTAAGGAAGGCGATTTCCTGATGGCTCATTCCATAAAGCTGTCTCTGGCTCAGCCCTATCTGCAAAAGGCTACTCTGACAAAGCCAATAAATAATTCAGCATTTCCTGTGGCTGTTACACACGGTCATTTCCTCACACTCCTAGAAACATTTCCACCTGCATAAGTGGTTACAGCAGAGCCCTCCAAATCATTCTTTTTGACAACTTCTATTTTTATCAACTGATTTCCTCTCATTTAGGAGCCGCCTCCTATTTCTATAGCACTTCAGAGACTTCCTAGAACAACTATAAACAAGCAGACAAAATAGATGTTAAGGCAGATAAAGAGAAGCTGAAAGAATCTCACTTAAAACAATATGTGTACTGTTGCCAGTTATTTATTTTAAGAGAACAGAGCAAAAAGGACTTTATTTTCAGATGGAAATACAATTAGGCCTCCTTTGTCACAGCAAATTATTTTTTCAGTGTATGTTTAAAATCCTCTCTTCTCTCTCCTAACACCTCATGTTACGTTAAAATGTTTTTGCTGAGATCTTACAAAGGGTTCCCCTCCTGTATGTGCCTCAATATTTCTTTGTTTTCATCCTCTTTTAGTACTTTTCCATGAAATTCACCCTCAGTAATACATCCATCTTTTATTTCAAGTATTCTCAAAGGAGAAAAAGCCTAGCAGAAGATGCAAAACTTGCAAACAAATGATGGAGCGGTACAGCCTCAGAGCTACCCCATGCAAGGACACTGGTTCACATTTCAGAAAGAGTATAACCATATAAATACAGTTCTCCACCCAGTTAATTAACCCTTCTCAGCTGGGTAATTAGCAAAGGTGGATCGCCACACTCACATGTTAGGAATGAGCCTGGGCACATCAGCATATGCCCTAGAAGGCAGAAACTCATTGTTCGGTAGGATCTGCATAAGCACGGGGCAATTCTTGCTGCCATTTATCTCTGGAGATTGCACAAGGTGCTGCCAGCTCCTGGATCAACTCCAGCCACACTTCCTCGGGCAAATGGCATTGCTTGAGTGAGAACCGATGGATTCAATATTTGCAAAGCAGTTTGAGATTCTTAGATAGGAGACATTAAGGAATTGTGGTGGGTTGGGGTTTTTTTTAATGGTTAGTACACAGTTTCTGCCACCTGATCACCTGTCTCCCCATGTAATGACTTTCTAATGTGTTAGCCAAATTTTCTCACCAGGCATGGGGAAATCATCTCTCAGAGATGCAGGTTTCACAAAAAAAGACTTACTGAAGTTTCACAAGAAAAATCAGTGGCTTCACAGGTGCTACAGAAAGCGGGACCTGTGCTTGCACTGGGGGAGAAGCAGATTCCGCCAGCCAGTTCCCCAAGGAAGAGGCAGCAACCAGGCATTCGCTGTCCTGGCAGCCCCAGCACCTGCCGGCGGGGGTAGCGAAGACAAGAGGGAGCGAAGAAATCACTCAGTTATCAGGCCTCGCTAGTTCTACTTGTCCCAGGAGGATTTGCTATTTTAATTAATTCCAGGACATCTTAAACAAAAGAAATGTATTTAAATAGCAACTGTGACAACCATAACATAATGTACTAGGGTCTAGTTATACAAGCAAAGAAAGTAGCAGCTATGCATGCATAAAGCAAAGGATAGAAGTTCTGTTATTCCATTTACTTAAAACCTATTACAATTTCTTTAACAAAAAAAAAAAAGGGTGCTGCTGCTATGTCATTATTTTCCACATATGGAGAGATTTCCACCACAGCCTTGCGTGGTGGAAGACCCCACACAGCATCTTGCCCTGGAGCTAAGAATGACTTACTACAGCAACCATTTTAGCGCTGTCGCATTGTAGCTTTGCTTTTGATAAAATCAAGACTGATATAGTCACTCTGTGACTGTTTCACCGATTGTCAAACTGTTGGCTTGTCTTCAGTTCCGTGCTTCCCAAATTGCACTCCTGTGCTTCATGCGCACGTGTCTATAGCACAGCTGCATGCAATACAGCACGCTGCAATGTCAGCGCACGAGCAGGGCGTACACTGCTACTTGCTCTGTACTTCCAGGGAAAAAAAGTTTTACTGGGATTTTCCAAACAGCTCCATCAAAAATGGCGCAGAACTCATAGTCTCTTCTTCCAATTTTCCAGCACTTCCCATAAAAAAGAATAACATGGTATGATACTTGGCACCAAGTTACTATATTGGTGGAAGTAAAAGATTCCTTTGTTGTGTGAATGATTCCAACTTTCTCCCACCTGGGCGAGTAAGAATTTGAAAACAGAAATTTCTCTGTCATGAGCACTCTGGGGATGCAGGCTGGCTGCATTCTTGGCAGATTTGTGCCTTCGTAGGTCTATCCCAGCCCTCTTTAAAGTCACACTTACATTCAGATGTAGGTATGTGAGGCATGCATCCATCTTGAGAAGCACTGCTGTAAATTACTCCACTAGTTTAGCTGTATAATACATCCTGTCACATCACAAGTGGCTGTGGAGCTCCAAAATGACAGCACTCCTTAATGAGAGAAGAGTCCATGAGACCAGAGGATGACTATTCTTCTTAACCTCTTTTTACTTGTTTTTCTCTCAGTACCTTTCTTCAGCCTCTAGGTTTCTTCATCTTACATATTCTTCAAGCATGGGCTATTCCTAGAAGCATCTTCCCAGCTTGCAATATCAATGGTATGGACCACTCCACCATGCCTACTGTAGACTACCCCAGTCTCACAATTCCACAACAGTAGTGTCAAATGTATGCTGGGTCAATGCATATTTTGATTTTCAGTGTTAGCTCCTTGTTTTACCATAGGTGTTTTATCAGTTAGCATAATATGGCAGCTGCTTCCCCAAAACAGAGAGCAGTCATCCAGCAACACTGATCCAAAAAGGACAATTTGGTCTTGAACCCCCAGGGGTAGCCAACACATTCTCAGTCTTGATTGTTGCCCTTTTTAGATAGGTATTTATTCCAAAGCAATCATAAACTAACAAAAAATAATGCAAAGTTCCTGAAATTAATTTTCAGTGTGTGTGATGAAAACTATATCATCACCAAAAAGCAAGTGTCCTCCAAGCAGGTGCTCAGCTATTGCTTTTCTACATGAAATGTGGAATGCCTTCCATCTGGTCTTGTGAGGAGGTGGCATTTGTCATGCTGGATGAAAAACTGTGATGAGCAAGCAGGGAAAATTACGTGCCACAGTGTGCTGGTACCATTACCTGTTTCAGTGTAACCTTGAGAACAATCAATTTGCTTTATCAACGGTTAAAAAAGGCCATTTCTACAGACCAACCTGAAAAAAGTAGTGGTATCTATGAAAACCATGAAAAAGTGCTTCCTCTCCACCCACACATTTTTCCCGCAATCACCCAATAATAATGCCTCTATCCGTTTCTATGTCATCTACAGGCACAGCAGCCTTTCCTGGCAAAGACAGCTTCCTTGCCTTGACTAAGGTCCCCCTGCATTCCTGGCCCAGAGAAGCATTCTGCTGAGATGAAATCACTCACAGGATGTCACCGGGGCACTCCTTTCTTCATCTCCAGGTGCTAATTTAACTAGATGGTAGCCAGGGACCAAATCAAAAGAACTAAAATACTTTGCTGCTGACGGTGTATCTGGAGCTGGTGGTGTGTGAAGAAGCACCTATCTTGAGCTGTCTGAGAGTCAGGTCTCCTTAGAGAATGCGCATCCTCAAGTTTTTTGCATTTGTAATCAGGATGCTTCAGGCCGTGAACGTCACTCAGCCAAACCCTGCCCCAGCCTGCTGGAGCCTACCTCCCACTGCTGTGGGATGTGCCAGGGGACCCCCACTGCGGCACACTGCCTGGGCTGAGCGCGGTCGGCTGCTGCGTGTGGCCATGTCTCTGAAGCTCTTCCTCGTTCTCGACAGACCCGGGCTCCACGCCGGAAAAGCGTCTGCTATAATTGCTTCCTTCCTTCGCCTCCTCCAGGCACTGTGGCACCTCCATCGACAGCTTTGGAGCTCCGTGGGGGCCAAGGGGGTGCCGAGGACCACTGCTGCCACCGGCTGGTTTTCACAGGCCCTGTGTTTCATGTTTTTTATTAGCAACATAACTTCTTCTAATCAGACAGTGTTTTCACCAGAATTAGCAGAAGTCTTGGCTGGATATCAGTGAATTAAAAACTCCCACAGCTTGGTGGAAACACCCCTTTCATGCATATGGCCACAGTAACCCTGCTTTCAGCAGGGAAAATTTATCTGTGCCCACAGGAGCGTGACAGGTATATGCAAGGCCACAAGAATTGTGTCCTTATGATCATTGCTTCCTCATATGTATATCCATTATGGGACTTGGAGCACTTTTGAGAAATACGACTGTGCACATGATACTGTGCTTGAAACACATTTCCAAAAGTCTGAACTTCAAATATTGATCAACACAACATGGATACTCTCAGTGCACGACGAACCTGACTTCTGCAGAGATTTATTATTTGACTGATAACTCAGGCTAGTTGCATAGGCCTTTCAGTGCTGTTAACATTGCCCTGCATCTTTTAGTGTTTCCAGATGTTTAACAACCCGATTTTTTCTGATTTTGAAAAATAGGCCCATTTGAAAACACTGAACATTCAACTGCATGTTCAAAATTATTTTCATATGTAGAACTGTAGCCAGGGAAACAGGATAGTCCATTCGTGAAAAGACAGAGCCCTCTTATACCGCTTTGCCCTTCCCAACCAGAACAAATATGAGAGAAAGAAACTAGACTGAGCATTAACCATCCGAGGATTGAGACTCATCACACCTAATTCCAGATATCTGTAAAATAGCTGTTTACATCTGACAGCTGTTAGGCATTTCTGGAGTCTCACCCCAAGGTAGACATTACCACAGGACATGCATCACACCCTGAAAATCTCTGTTTCTGACTACAGATTCTCAGGGGAATCTGGAGGTCTGTCTATCTCAGACACAGATATTTTGCATTTTTTATGTCAAATGTGGATAAGAAAAAACATATTTCAAAGTTATGAGCTGATGGGAAGTGGCCTCCTTTGACTTTGTGAGGTTCATTTTTGAACGCTGGAGCACATCATTTCAGCAGTCTGTCATTTCCACTCCACTCAGGGTGGCAGTGGAGGCACCTGGGCTCAAAACAGCTTCTGCAGCTGAGCAGAGCCGCTGCTGGTGCCATGCTCCTGCAAGAAACCACGGGGCTGGGGGTGGCTCAGGAGTTGCTGCCTCCTACCTTTCCGGTTGCTGCTGAGCCCAGGGCTGGAGCTGCTCCCGACAGCAGGTTCTTGCCCTTGTGGGGGACAGGGACCCCATGCCTGGCACCAGCAGGGACCCAGCCCTCCTGCCAGCCTCAGCTCCTGGTTCACATGGTGGAGTCCCACCTGTATCAGAGGCAGCAGCTGCAACCTCCTCTTAACCTCACCATGCAGAGTGGTAGCTCCCCACTCTTCCCATGATCTCAGGAGCTGCTTCCAGCTTCCGAAACCCAGCAGAAGCCAGAGCTCCTGCTTTGTAGAAGGGTAAGAGTTTAACCTGCCCCTCTTCTGTTAAAGGGCTGCAGTTCTCCCAGCTGCACAGACCTTGCAAGAGCAAGGAGCCCTTGCCTGACAGGGAAATAAGGTACCACTTGACCCAGGTATGAGGCATCTTACCCTTTTTAAGACATGGCTCATGCTGAATTCAGAACCATGCATCCAATTTTTCCCCGTACCTTCCCTCACATTAATGGTATGAGACCTGCTGCAATCCTTAAATATTTGAATATAAGCACTGATGTCTGAAATACCAGAGCTGGCTCTGCCTGCTGCTTTAGCGTGGGGCAAAATACCAGCCAAGGCTTGAATAATGCAGATAAAAACCAGCATGTTGGCATAAAGGCACATGTTGCTGGCGTATGCTGTGGTATGTTTCTAACAGATGATTCCTTTTAGCAGACAGAGACCCTTATATTTAAGTCTTCTGTCAGTTTCAGTGATGGAAAATTTACATTTGAGAAAAAGTGAGCAGAAGGATGTGTGCATCCTTCACATAAACACATGATAGGATGCAGTAATCTACTCATGATCATGCAAGTGCATACGATAGAGTGCTATGTTCTGATCATAGAAGAAAAAACAGTGACTATGTAACCAGATGCCAGTCCATCACCAAAGGATTGTCATGAATTTTTGGCATTTTGCAATGTGAAAAATAGTCCTTCGGTGAGAGACAGGGGCAATATAGTGGTCTAGAAGAAGGTTACAGTCCCATACACATAAGATGATTCTTTTGGTCCACTACTGTAACACCTGCCCCCTCGAAATGTCATGACTCTTAAATTTCTTTGATCTAAGCCTATCTCCTGAGCAGATAATGGAAAAACAAACACATCACTGTGTGGGATTAAGAAGTGGAGACAAGAATTTACCTGTCATATGTATAATTACCATAGGTTATTATAACCCAGGAGCTCAAATCTTTTTGCTTTCTCTCATCATGATTTTAGGTTCCTCACTCCTTGTAAGGAGCAGACATTATACCAAAGACTGATCACTTCATTGTTTTCCAGCCTGTTTTTACTATCTACAAAATTTTTCATCCTATACATGGTTTAGAATTTCAGTATGTCCACAGGCTGGAGATACCAGACACTGTAAGCTAAATATTTGCAAGATGAAATGCCACAAAGAACGAAGACTGATATAATATCAGAGAAAATAGAGTACAATCTTTTAATGCCACTGCTTGGGCTTTTTTTTGTTTGGGTTTTTGGTTTTGGGGGTTGGTTTTTTTAAATAAAAATCCCAATACTGGGCAAACACAAAAGTTAAAATGTGAAAAGTGTATGTGAAAAAGTAAAAATACTGCAAATGTGAATAAGAATTTGTTTTAATTTCTTGATGCCTAAATTGTACCAGGACTACTTGGTAATTAGCTTATCACAAAGCTCACCTGTCTGCCTGTTTACAGTATTACTTCAGCTTCCAGATAAAGCTCCTTTTCAGCTTCATTTTATCTCAGTATAACCTGTCTGCATGGATTATGATACAGATGTCCACAGAATTATCTGGCTCAGAAGCAGACACTTCTTGGGACAACACTGTTACACAAGTCACATTTAAACTTCTTTAATCCTCACAGATAGGAAACAATGCCTGTACTTACTGCACAGATAGCAAAGTAGCAGAATGAGAAACCCTATCAAAATCAGTAATTTCTAATGAAAATTAACCTATGACTGACCTTCAAACACAAGAAATAGCTCTAAAACATTCAAGCGTCACTCCTTTCACAGAATCCCCTGTTACATTTTTTTTCTGACGAGCACAAAGTGGTGAAAAATCAGGGTTCAATAACCTAGTACTCCCCCATAAATTGCTAGGATAGGCATTGCGCTGCAGAAGCCATTACAGCAGAACATGCACCACTGTTACTTTTTGCCCTTTCGGTTACAAAAAGCATTGTGGAACAGAAAGCTCACCAGTGGGTTTCTTTTACAAGTGAGGGATTAAAAGAGTAGATATTTTACATGCTCTCAATAAAACATAACGGGGAAATACAACAAGAAATTCTGAAAATCATAAACACAAGTGGAATAAAATGATCCAAACAATAAACTTAAGGGCGTTTCCCTTGTAACACTCAAACTGCTGCTATCGTTATTTATCTACCTGAGCCTTCTCCCCTTTTGAGCAAAACAAAACCCTCAGACCTCTTTGGTTCAAAATTCTCTTGTTCATAATACCTTGAAATCACCTTTGTCTGGTACAGCACTTTCTTCATCTTCTTCTTGCGGTTCACCATCTTCCAAAGAATCGATGTCTGAGTCTTCATCCTGAAGAAAGAAAGAAATGATGAATGATAGCGTTAAAACAACAGCAGCAGCATTATCAGGGTAGATAATTAATTCATACTTGCAATAATTTATGCTGAAACCCCAATTAGAACAGCAGTTGGTTACACCCAGCTGTGTTACAGTGCTCAGCATAATGAACGAACCACCATGTGGTTCAGCACACGCTGGTACAAAATCCATGCCAGGGGTACCCTTTCAACGAGTCAATGAAGGAAGAGCCATTTCAGCTGTGAGATGCCCAAAAGGTGCCTCTGCATTTATTCTGTGAATAAAGGTTTGCTTTTTGTTTCGAATGTGACCTTTTGGCAATCTCCTCCTGCTCTCAGCAGTATTACGTTTCAATTTTAAAAATGCCAGCATCTTTTCTCTGGGTTTGAACCCACAGCGTGAAACACGTTGCAATTACAAAATTTTAAATCTAACATTTCAATTTTTTTAGGAAACAGAAGTTCCAAAATACTTCTACAATGCAGGGTGTCCATTAAAGGACAGTTCCTATAAAAAATGTCAGAAGTATTCTGTTCCTGTCTCCAGAGTACTTCCTGAAGCGGTGTGCCTTCATCCAGTCAAAGACCACACAGAACAATGTATAACATACTACAGTTAAAGTTAAATATAAATCTTGAAATGACCCAGAGAATGCAAAGCCAAATGGAAAATTCAGAACAAAAATGGGAATGTGGAAATAAAAGTCAATCCCCTGTCCTTATCCCTTTTCCAATAACAAAAAAATGAGGTTGTCACATTAATACGCATGTCAAAATTTTGCTATTGAGACAGAAATATTACCTTTTAATAAAAGTAGCATTTACTTATGGAAGAGAAAAGATTTTTTTAAGTCTTGCTCTGGATTCAGGCTGATAATTCAGTCCCCCAAAAATTGTTTCCTTCCCTGTTCATTTTTCCCACTTTCTCTTATTTTTCTGTCCCCTTGCTACTCTGACTTCTCTTGTTTTGCTTACAAAGCTGAGATCTTTGTCTCCCGTGGATTCAGGAGGACTTTTGCCACTGATAGCCACAAAGACAGCATTTCACCTTAAACTCCTTCAGGCAGAGACATTGCTGCTTAGTCCTATCAGACAGTAAGTTTGTACAGTAACTTGTACATAAACACACTCACAAAGCAGGATTTTGTTTTCTGTCAAATGCAGTGGACCTTAAGCAAACATTTAAAGCCATTTTCTTACCTGTAGTGCTTTTGCATTTGATGGCATCATGCCTTTCCCTGGAAACATGCCTTTCCCTGGCAACATGGTCTTCCCTGGCATCATGGTCTTCCCTGGATTCATGTAACAAAGTGTTTCTGGCACCTCCACGGGCAGCACTTCCTGAGACATGTTTGCAGGATTCACTGCCGTAGGAGTCAATGACAAGTTATTTTATAAAATGACCTGAGGCCCCACCCATCTCATCTCTATAAGTAAAGGACTTCCCTCCCATTGCCAAAGTCGGTGGAGCACCAAGGGTGACTGCTCCAGGGAAGGATCTCATGGGGCAACCACAACAGCCAAAAGTGATGCGGTACCTTCCTCTGGCTGGGAACCTCTCCCAGCCTGCGCTTGCCCCTTGGGTCCTGCACTGCTGCCACCCTTTTTCTGTGGTGAGCAGAGTCCTGGGCCATCCTGCCAAGCAGAGGAGAAGCACGAAGGGCACCACCGCTGGAGCCTTCTTCAAACCCAGCTCTTCCCCACCTGTGGCTCGGAGGTTGACCTGAGCAGAGACCGATGGCAGCTCCTGCGTTTGGGGAAACCGAGTGCTGGAAAAAGCCTCTGTGTGTAAATAACTACCAGTGAGCTGCCTGGGTGCAGGCAAGCATACGTCCACTTTGGTCAAAGCCTCTGTATAGGTGGGAGGACCTCAGCTCGCTGTCTGCAAAGGGGTGCTGCCCTGAGCCATGCAGTGACTCCCCTGGAAAGGGCCACCCCCACCACCTGACAGGTTTCTGCGTGGACCAGCAGCTCCCCGCTCCTTCTGGGCTGCTCCCATTTTTTCTTCCTGGGGAAGCAAGGCCAAGGTGTGGGCATGGGGCTGGGTCTTCGGTTTGCAGAGGTGAGCAGTAGGTAGGGGAGGTGAGTGAGGAGCAGGGAGAAGCAGTACCAGATTATGTGGAATAACAGGATGGCAGGGGAAAAGGAGGTGGACATTTCCAGGGGTTAGCAGAGATCTTGTGGACAATGCCTATGGCTGCAAGCATTACCCAGGATTACTCCTGCACCTGGCAGTACCTTAAATGCAACCAAAAAAAAGCAAGGAAATATATAACAGCTGTGCAAGGCAGATAGGAGTTATGCTTTCATACATTTTTCAGAGAAAGGCAACCAAACTTTACACGGCAACTGCAGGAAACTCGTGTCAAGATGAATAGAATATAGTATCTAGTGGTTTAGTTTTATTAGTTTTATTTTACAGAGATTTTGTTCTACTAAGAAGCAGGAACAAAAGAGTACATGAACATCTCCAGGCATACCCAGTGGAAATTATCATCTTCAAACACAGAAAAACAAATGAATAACAAACTAGCAGCTCCAATAACAGCAGGCTGTGTCATAGCATCTGCATTTCCAGCATGAAAAGTAGCTGTGCCCACACTTGATGTACAAGAGCATCTTCTGGCCTCAGGTTATGGACACTCTGAGCTGCATCCTGGATAACTCCTCTTGCAGCTTAATTCAAAGAACAATTGTTCATCTTTTTTTTTTTTTAGCCTCACCAGAAAAGAAGACCTGCCTGACCTTGGAAGACCTGCTATGGGACACTAAAAATACTGGTATACTTGTTATTAGAACAGGCCAGCTTTCCCAAGGCTGCTTAGTTCAGAGGACTATTAGCATAAGTGATGATATTCACCTAGAAACCACTCTAAAGGTGATGAATCCTAAGAAAGTTGAGATCCCCTGTCCCCAAGGAAACCCATGGAGAAGAACAGGTGGATTTGGCGTACAGACTTCCATGTCTGCCGAGTTAATTCCATATTATATGCACACTCGGCCATCTGGAATGATCTGTATGGTCTTCGGCTAAATTGAAGTATTCTGCTTCCACCTGAGGGAACGCCATAAAGAAAGAGAATTCTGAGGCTTTCATTAACAACTGAACTAGTGTTATCTAATTTAAAGTCTGAATGTACAAAGCTGGATAGTCTCAATTTGTAGAATGAAAAGCAGAGGCTTCAAGTGGAATGATTTTATTTCTTTACATTTCATATTTCAGTAATTTAAGGATAGATGAAGCAAAATAACCTATCTGCTTAAAAGACCTAACCGTAGTTGCCCTGGCAGCAAAAAACACGCTACTCTCATCCTTTAGTGCTTGCTAGACCTCATTCTCCCTCTAATACTTAGGTTTCTTATTCACACTACAACCCAGTTTGTAGAAGCATCAATCACTTGGCAAAGGTAACTTTATTACATCTGACTGCAAAGACAGGCTGCGGAGAAACAGAGCTCCATGACAAACTTAACATTTTTCAACATGTTCAAATATAGCTTTGTGATTTCTTTTGTCACAGCCTTGGACTGGACTGAAACTGCTGATAGCCAGTGTCCTCCTAAATGCCTTGCAACAATATATGCTGGCCTAGCCTTTCAACAGGCAAAATGAGCCTGGGGCTGTTCCGGCAAGCTGGAAATGCAACCTGGACTGGCTGTGACCACCTCACTGCTCTCAGTCATATAGATACCTCTATACAAAAAAGAGCACTGGAGAGCGGAGTCAGGTGGGCATTCTGGCTCAGCTATTGTCCTCTTTCTGCAGGAGGAATGGTGTCTTATACCATCACTTCTGCGGTTAGTGAATGAAGAAGATGTGGAGCAGGAGAGGAAACTCACAGGAGGCTGGGGCCACTACTGCTGCCTGTCGTCTTACCCCTGTCACAGGCAAGAAAGAATCTTCTGGGAAATTAATTTTAAAGCAAGTCTTTAACCAAAGACTTTAAAAGCACTAGAATATATTCCTGTTAGGACATGATGATCAAACAGACAAAAGTATGGCACTTTATATCCAACACATATATGCATCAGCATTTCTATGCATCTAGTATATAACTAGTACACAGCTCTGATACTGAAAGTTATTACTTTCCCAGTAGAGAGACTGACATCACTAATGACTTTTTACATCACCACACTCTCAGTTAAAGGCTTGTCTATGTTTCCTTCATGTTACAGTTACTGATGCACTGGATAAAGCCCAGCACTTACCATACTAGTCTTAGAGTAGCCTAACTGAAGTGGAGATTTATACTCCATTTTATGTCTCTCAGATTTTACGCATGTTGCAAATATAGAGTCCTCAATGGTTACCTGTACAGTGAGAAAGTCCTCTGTGCCTGGACTTGCCTCACTGTGGGATGTTTTCTGTAGTTGGAGTAGGTTTCCCAGGAGTACAGTAAACTAAAAGAGCAGCTCCCAAAGTTTTCTGAATCACTGTTCACTCTCCACATTTCTGCAGACTACATGGAAATTTATCATCTCCTCACGGGCTGGAAATCAGCACGAGGGCAGTATGACCAGTATGGTGCTTCTTCCCATGCCCCAAACCAGCTGTGGGTTACAGGCCATCAGAGCTCCTGCACCCTTAGCAATCATGGACCAGAGCTTAAGAGTGACCAGAAAAGGTATTTGTTAAAAATCTATGAAGGATTTTCTGAATTATACCATCTGCTAAATCTCAAAAATAAACTACATCGTATGTTTACAACGTAGGTACCAAACCAAAACAACTGCAGCTCCAGGAGGAATTTGGAGCATGGCTTGCTTACAAGACCGGTTGGAACAATTTTGGATGTCAGCCAGCTGAGTAGCAGAAATTGCAAAATTAAAGAAACAACCATTAATTGCTCAAGATTTAAAAGTGTGTATTTATATATGTAGAAACTTGCATCTCCTTGCATCAGCCTGTAAGGGTGCTCCATTACCTCAGCAGAAGAAAGGAAATAGGAGGGGAGCAAACATTTCATATCTTTACAACTAATTTACAGATTGCTAGTTGAGAGAGAGAAGGGTGCAATAAGCAGCAACTGGCAGGAAAAGTCATACTGCTAGGGGCTGAAGGACTGTCTTTTCCCAGTGTTAAAGGGCAGAGAAAAGAACAGAAAGCCGGGAGCTAGAAAGGACTCACAATATGCATACCAGGTGTCTGTGAGCCCAGAGCGGTCAGAATCTCAGCAGAAAGATTTAATGCCATCAAGTTTTCTGGATTAGGGTTTTTTTACTTGCTGTTCTTTTTAATGGAACAGCCTATCAAGACTGGTTTGAAGAAACTAGAGGAGGGATACACCTCTATCTCCATTTTACGTGTTTGTCTCCACCACCTTTTTGTTCCTGATGTCCTCTTTCTTTTCTTCTTTCCATTCCCTGCCATCTTTTCTTTCTCATTAATTTCTTGGCTCTCCAAAAAAAACATTTCCTTCCTTTGTCCATCTCAATACCGCATAGCTATAATTCCCTTTTTCACTTATATTCAGGTATTATACATTTTTTCTCCTTCTCCTCTTCCTCCCTCCTTTATATGCCATCTGTTTTCTTAATCTTTCCCCTTTTTCTCACATGTCTTCTCCCTACTGCAATGGTACCTTCAGAAGCTTCAAGTCTGAACAATGGAGGTTTGGTCCTATTTGGAACAAGCGTGAATACTACAAGCATTAGGGCAGCTGGGATCAGGCCATGACATCTGGGTGAGACACCCAACTGGATGGAGAAAAGGGGATAAGCAATAGTGGGTTGAGGAGAGTGCAAAGGAAACCTCAGGACTCAAGGAGAAAGAAACTGGAGACATGACAAGACATGCCAGAGTTTTGATATGAAGAACTGGAGGGGTGGGAGGGGAGCTGGGGAAGGTCGTTATGAATGCTGCAGTTGTGCTGGGCTTCAGTGGGAACCCTGCAAGGGGCAGACTTTCAGGAGGACCTCAAAGCTGTAAAAGTGCAGTGGCATGAAAGACACACAGCTCTCACCCATTGCTACTTGTTGACCAGCATATAATAATCAGTACATGAGGAAACCAGCCCTGCTGGAAATGAGGCCCTGGTGGCCTCTTCTGAAGCATTATCACTGTAGTAAGAGAGTGGGGTATTGCACACACACAGCAGAGCTTTACATGTGAACAGGTTTTAGCACAGGGTTTCTCGGAAGGGAGTCCTGCTCTACCACCCACGTTCTCCTCTATCCACTGTGGCAGACACATTTCCATTCATTCACGTGGTGCAACTTGTAGTCTCACAAATGAATAGCTTAATTCACTCAGACTGTTTGCAATAATCTTACATTCGATCACTCTGTGGGCTACAGAACGATGTAAAATGGCACTGCCAAGCATCCTATTAGCTTCTGCTTCCTCTGTGGCACTCACCCAACAGGACTGTCCGAGTACCCACAGGCCTCGCGAGGGGATCAAAAACCCCGCTGCTGCTTTCCTTAGGTTCCTATGGGCTGACTCACCTCACTGAGATGCCCAGTTCTCAGTGCACCTTTGTGATAATCGGAAGGGCTGGGGCAAAGGTGCAATTGCATGCTAATCCCTTCACTTACCTCCAGATAATGAATAGGTAAGAAGGAAAAGCCAGACACAGAAAAGATGCAGAACATAACCATTACAATTAAGGAAGTCACCGTGTTAGTGTTTGTAGTTCCTATTACCACAGCTACCAAGAGTTCTGTCTTTTAAAACACTTAGGAAAAGTCACGCTAACTCCTGTTGGTGCTAACATTGTGATACAGCGTGGGCCCGGATTTTTGCAGTTTCTTCCCTTGAAGGGATAATTCCATGAAATTACTCCTATTTCCTGTAAAAAGGGACACTCCCAACCTGCAAAACCAAAAGAGCTTTTAAATGCCCACATCTGCAGCTGTTACCTACATTCTTTCAATGCCTCAGTACAGCCCAGAGGCTCAGCATGGGAAACATACCCCATTAGCAGCTGAGCCAGAACAAAAAATGCCAGAAGACAAAGCCACACAAAGCCTCCATGCTGGTCTGCAAGAACTGACAACTAGGATCTTCTGCAAGTGTTCTGTGCAATTAATTAATAAATTTAATGATAAAAAGCAAGCTGAAACCAACAAATTAACCAACCCCCTAAGTCACAAACAAAGCACCTCTACTAAACACAGAACAGGAGTGCTGACTAGATGGGAGTCAGGAGAACAGGCCATTGCTGAGGAGCAGTCACCTGGAGACACCTCTACAATATCTCAGAGGGGAAGAAACCAACTGCAGATGGCATGACAGGGGTAGTGTTCTTCCCCTCAACTCAAGAACATTACTTATGGGTGAAGGACACCAGTGCCCCAGGAGACGGACAGCTGGATGGATGATTAAACCAGACCTTTTTCAGGGTTTACAGTAGGACGTATAGGTATTTTCAGGGTCACAGCAAGGACCTTGCTGTGGGACTAAGGTGGCTGTGGGTGTATCTGAAAGAAGAAAGTCATGAAAGTCTGAGGATTGCAAGGGGAGAACTGAAAAGAAGATCCAGTTCTTGTCCAAGATCTTTACCCATGTTGAAAACACCACTAGGACCTATTGTATGGGCCTGGCCGGACTGCTGGCAGGTGGGATGGGCTCAGCCCCTAGAGGGTAGAGTAGAGTAAGGGATGCCTGAGTGCACACCTGGAATAAATGGGCTTCTCTCTGTTAAAAAGAAAGCAACAAACAAAAACACACCAAGGAAGCAAAGGGGTATAGTTAAGGGCAGGGATGGGAAGAGAGCGGCAAGTTCTTGAAACTTGGTGTCATTGACAGCCTTGGATGGCAGCTCTTGAAGATGTCCGAAACACCAGCTGGATGATGAGCAGGTGGGAGAAGTAGCAAACACATGTGTCACCCTAAATGGGTTTGCCATAATGATAAACAGGGAAGCCCTAGAGGGAGTTCCAGCTGGAGCAGAAGAGAGGCAATGCCAAAAGGGAGTGCGTGACTCAGCAGCAGAGATCACAAAGAGGAGCTCTTGATGAGCACAGGCAAGTAAACAGCCATTTCAGCACACGGGAGGTTTGAAGCAGGGCTGCAGATTGGATGGAGTTGTGAGGGCCTGGAAAAGCAGCTGGGGCAAGGACACACCATCCCTAAGGGGGCTGAGGTCACTGGAGGCGAGTGTGGGAGACTAAAGAAGACAAAGGCTTAAAGCTGTAAAGGAATGCTTGAAGGAAGAGAGAGAGAGACAGACAGTGACAGCAAGAGGGAAGAGAAATGTTTAGCCTTTTAGAGGTTCACATCTCATTTTGCATTAAGGATTTCTTTTCTATTTAGCTGTGATTGCGTTATTCATAGCTCTCTGTGTGGCAATACATGTTACTTCAGCGCAGACAAGTTACTGCGTTTCATTTAAATTTTAGGTAATTAAGGGCAGCTGATACTGACTGAACCATTGTATCTTTTTTTAAGATTAGTATCTTTGTTGTAATGAAACAAGTTCACAGAGTATTTGCATTATTAAAATTCTTCCTAAAGCAAATAATTATTTTGGTTTTCATCTCAAAAATAAGCAGTTTCAACAAATTGCCTTGTGCTATTTATAGTAGTTGCATAGACCATGTGTTGATTGTGTACAGTCAGGGACCAACAAAGTCATGCAATTACCCATGAATTACCCACGGATATCAGTGTAAAGCAGTTAGCTTGCCTTCTTACCACAAAATCTGAATGTCGCTCAGTTTTTGATGTTCTTATACTCACAACATCCCATCCTATAATAACAAGAAATACTATTAAACCTGTTGAAATTAATGGGACATGGGTGCTGAGCTGGATCCTTTAAATACCGTGAGTGTTCAGTGAAAAACACAACCCCGGGTTAGGTACTTACACATGCACCAGAAGAGCTGATCCTGACTCACAACAGGGTTTGGAAACGTCATTTCCAAGGAATATTCCAAACCTAAATATTGCTGGTGTAATAAAACTTGCAAATTCAGAAGTATAAAAAAATTTGCATTTTCCATGTGAAATTTCAGATTTTCTATTTCTTTTATGTTTAGTTTTGCATGTTATTTCCAACAAAATTTCTTGCTGACACTATAGCAAACTATGGTTTTCTCTTTTTCTTTTAAGTTATCCACAGTTACTACGCATTTTTCCGTTGCACTAGATTTGGAATAAATTAAATATCTGTAGCTTATTTGTCTTCACTTCGCATATAACTTCTACTAGTCTAGTAAATTTTGAAAGAATTGGTATTGCTGTCCCACATTCACGCATTTAAAAAACTCGTCAATAAGAACCACAATTCCTAACTTCTGACTTACTGCATATACATGTATGTACACGAAAAAAAAGTTCACCAGCAGTAAAATCCAACATAAATAAAGCACGAGACTAATCATTATTTTGTTTGATCAGTTTATCTAGGATCGTAACGTGGTGCAGAGAAGCCACAGGCTGAGACAAGTCTTTGTACTTCCCTAAATCTGTCATGTTCATTCACAAAAGGATCTTGATTCTTCTGCAGAAAAAAAAAATATTTGGATATCTTTCTGAAACTCAGGATGGTGTTTATTTTTTATGTTGTCGTTTCTGCTCTATGGCTGAATTCAAAGCCTGAAGGATCAGATGTCTGTTGTTCTGAATGTTGTAGCTGGTCAGTTCTACCAGCTTGTCAAACTCCTCCTCTGTGTAGGTAAAGCTGTTTAAGCAGTATGGGGAAAAAATGCTGGAAACATCCACGTTGCCCTGCGCCATCTCAGCAGAGCTCCGCTCCACACCTGACAAATAAAGAAAGATTGTCGATGGGGTATAGATGTGGTCCCACGTCCCTCTTTCCACATGGGGCATAACGTTGCTGCTTGCTACCTGGACACGTGCATTTGTCTCCCATAGGAGCCACAGCAGGGGAGGGAGGAGACCACGCTATACCACGTCTCCCATTCTGATACAGCCAAAGGGTGGCCAGGTGGTGGGAGGATCATCTCTGTCCCATAGCTTACCAGGCTCTTTGTATTTTCTGAAGGTGTCATTCACCAGCGGGAAAAACACCACTGTCGGTGCCTCTGGGGTCTCTGTGTCTTCAAAGATGTAGCACTCCTTTAGATTCTTCTTTTCTTCTTCACTCAGGTGGATTTTGGGAAATGGGATTCCCTGCTTTAGAAAGTACTTGGAGGCTTCTTCCAAAGGCTGCATTCAGACAGAAAAAAAGAAGAGATCAGGAATTCTGCAACCCCCCCAACTTTTCCTGATGCACAACACACCTCTCAAAGGCTCTTCACAAAGATCTGGGAGCAGCGTTCTCTGTCAGTATTTCTTCTGGCCTTTGTCTTTTGCATGAGATATTTAGTACCAGTTATTAACAGAATAACAGTTCAAGACCCAGCCTCCAACTTGCACTCCTGAATCTTGTACTACCTCCTCCTCCTCCTCAGCCTTTATCTGCAAGATAAATAAGATATTCATGGCTGCAGGCAAGGGCGGCCTAGCTGCTTAAGACAAAGAAACATGCCCCATACTGGAGAAAATCCTGATATGAGCAGAACAGACAGGAATCTGAAATGCTATGGTTTTTAAATATGGATTCACAAAGGTGCAAAAAATTTGTTGACTTGGCATAAATATTTTAAGGCCTCTAACTGTCTTAGATGCCCTAAGATGGTTGTGAAAATTGATGTAGGCATCTGGGAGCAAACATCATCTTGATGGAAATGTTAATTTAATCTTGCGGGTGTGTAAGTCATTTTTGAAAACAGGATATTTGTTCCTGAATCTGGTTGGTGCATATGAAAATTTTAGCCTTCAAGAACTTCTGTCTTTTCCATATCTACTAACAGGAATTATAGACCAGGTTATTAGCTGGTATTTGAAACAGCAGACATGGCATCAAAGAACAATTCTTCTCCACAATTTAGAACAGAATAAAAATCCAGTTACTGTTTTAAAGACAACTGGAAAAATTACTTCTAATTCAACTGCATGTTGATATCTTTAGATGGATATCACAAGACAAACAAAACAAGTTCATCAGTGGTGGTATTAGTTCCAGAAAAATGCTCCATATGGAGTGTAGCCTCGATAGACATATTGAGATCCCAGGAGAAGATAGCATTTGCCTATTAGAGGGTTAATTAAAATAAAAGATTTAGAAAACTGATACTACGTCTGTTCTCCTTAGGGTATTTGCCATGGTATACCAGCATCACTGAGAGACCCAGGCACTTACAAAATGGGAGCTCTACACCAAGAACCCTTTTCTCCCAGAATCAGTTTCTTCTACGTAAATTATTCCAACTCGTTAGAGTTAAAGAGGGCTAAAAGGGCTAAAAAACAGCAGTTATTATCAAAGAAAATAGAGTGGTCATTGCACCGATGTCTGTGATCCAGAAGAATAGTTTAAGTGTAGGACAACATCCACTTTCCTCTCCGGCCTCATGAGCGGTGGGTAGCTGATATCGATGTATCCTGCCGTGTCTGCCAGGCACATGAACTCTGCTGTTTCTGTCAGCTGGCTAGGGAAATTCTCTAGCACAGTATCTAAAAGGAAAGATTTGTTATGATGAGTGATTCATTGAAAAAGTAATATATCTGTTGTTTGGCTAATAAGGGAGGACAAAATGCCTCTTGACTTCCCATTACTTTTGCTTTCCGAGACCCTGCCACACTATGGAAGCTCAGCCTTGACAAAGAAAAGAAAGACCTGTCCAAAGCAAAAAGGCAGAGCGCCTTCACTTCTCATGCTGCTCTTCTTCCATTGCCAATGAGCAGTAGTTGCTCTTCCCTGGAATCAAGGGAGTTCTTGGAGCTGGTTTGCCTGGATGACATTTCACTAGTTATCTTGAAATTTTTGTTTCCAAAGTGAAGAAAACACCAACCATCTAAGCAGATAAAAATTAATATCCAGGGATGTTTACCTTTCCATATACAGAAGTTTTTGCTCTGTAGGTATTCATTGTGCATCTGGAACCCCTTCAGAAAGTTGTAGAACTTTGAAACCATCACCCGCTCAGTCAGGACCTGCCGAATGATGCCCATGATGCCACATTCGGGGGTGACTAAGTAAGTCTCCAACTCATGGCTCCTGGCTGGTGGGGAAGGCTCGTCTCCTTCTGAAGGGTAGAGGAGAGGAACAAGTTGTTGTTTTGATACAGTTCTTTGCAATACTTAAAATACCAAAAGACATCTAATATTAGCTACAGGAAAGAAGACCCTAATAAGACATGGAAACATACAATCAAAGAAATGTCAAAGTAGAAGTAAGAACATCAATCTTCAGAAAAGCATATTCCATGAAAAACAAAGTCAGAGTGGCAACAAACTTCCTAAAGCTGGAAAAAGCGATCTACTGTTTGATAGAAGTCATAAGTGGATTCCCTGTGTGAAGGTCAGGGTAGGCTGAGAACCTGGACCAGTTTCTTTCAAAATTAGACCAAACTGGCTTTGAAAAAAAATAATATGCTGTCAGGAGACTTAGACACCCAGAAAAAAGCAGAGAAAAAGCATTGTGCCAAATGGCACCTCATGAGATTGGGAAAGAGGGCCAATGGCTTTCTATCACAGGCATTTATTGAGGTCAGGGTCCTGCAACCCTTCCGTAAAGAAAGTGATGAAAAGCCCATAAACCAAACTCACTAACCACATTTGAACACAGGAAGGACAGCCAACACCTCTAAGGAGCACACAGGTTTACAACAAGATCAAAGAACATTGAAATGGCATTCCACATAATTGATACATCCGAGTCTTCAACAACAACATATGGAAAGTACCATCTGCCAAGGCGGACAGAGTACACAGCACTGAGATGTTTTACAACATGTAGGTTCACTGAAAGGTCCCTGACAAAGACGATCTATTAAAAAAATGTCAGTAGTTTTATATTGGGTGGCAAATCATCGCTTGCATAAATTCAGTTCAAGGGAGACTCATGAAAATAATGTTGCTACAAATGAATTCAGAGAGGAAACCTAGTTAGATGTTGCTGGCAACATGACACCTTAGGGGAAAAAAAACCAACCTGCAGTGCAGCACTGGCCTCAGCTTTAAGATTCAAAAAGCCTTCACAAAGATTTCATGCTATAGGAATCTGAATGTAATATTGATTTAAAGATTCATAACACAACGGGTAAAGTAGAAACAGAAATATAACCAACCAACATCAACAGTCCTGTGTTGCGTACACCTCAGTGAGCACCTTTGTGTAGGATCCGATGAATGCCAGGCATCCAAGAGGTTGTAGGAAAAGACATTGCTCCACAGACCTGTGCAATGGTAGAGAACAGGGAAACTGCTTTGGAAATATTTTAGTGGAAAATATCCCTTTTGAAAAATAAACTTTTAGCTTTGCAAGGTGTATGCAGAAAGCATCAAGGTTTCCAAACTCTCACCAAAACCTGTATGAAGTTCTTTTGCAGCAACCCACATTCTGTCCTCAAAGAGGAACCTAAATAGTTTTAAACGTTGTGCCAGGCCTTTAGCCACTGGAATTCATTGTCACATACAGCTATTGCCAATACACTGCAAATAAACATACCGTGTCCTATAAGCAACTGTCATCAGTGAGTAAAACCACACCATTTCCCATGAAATAAGTGTTTTGTCTACAAAGTATGTCATATGCAACCGTATACTCAGTTGAAGGTTTGGAGGCTGCTCTTGAACAGCCATGACTGAAGTGCTTAGAGCACAATTTGGGATCATCTGCAGGGTAAAACAAAAACATCTTCACTGTCCCTTGTAAGATTTCTCTTGACACAAGTTCTTTTGAGTGAGACTTGTCTCCCTCTCCTTGTTATTCTCATCCCCATAACCTTTCTTCCATTTTTGCACTCCCACCTAAAAAGACATCTAAAAATGTCTCCCCAGTGCAGAAATCTCCAGAAGCTCCTTGGATCTTGAAAAGCATTTCTTCTTCCACAGCTCTGCCACAGGCCCTGAGAGGAACTCTGCCAGAGAAGGCAGTGCTGAGCTTTGCTTTGAAAATCTCTATGAGTGAAAGCTCGGCAAAAGTCTTACATTGCAAAGGATGCCACAATTTGAACCGCACAATACAATAATTAGGCATTCCATAAATCAGTAACAGAAATACAATTCCCTTTTGAACACGACTTGTTTGTGGAGTGGGACAAGAACCCAAGGGTCTTCTGCTTCACTAGAAATCCCCATAAGAATGGGACTCGCTTGAGAAACATTAGAAACATGAAATCAGATAGGGGCTCTCTGTCTCTACACTTAACTGGCAACTTTCCATCAACACAACCTCATCTCCCTGCAGCTTGAGAAGCTTCTGTCCAGGCCTGCTGTGAGAAAGCAGTACCTCTCTTTTCTCCTGTCTTTACTTGGTTCCTTCTCACTCCATAACACTTCCTGCTCCCCAGGCCCCAGGAGTTACACCTACTTGTGCGTTTTAGTATCTTCCAAACACTGTTGTCCCCCCAGAACCTGGTTGTAATGACATAGCAATGTTTCCCTAACCTCTTGCACTGAATTTTCACAGTACCTATATTTGCTGAAGTAAGAACTATGAGAAAAGACTCTATCTTTTACTAGGCCGACAGAGTTTAAAATAGCAGACAAGCTTTCATACATCCCAGCCTTTCTTCTGGAAACCTGAGTGTCTTATATGCTCATAAGCTCATGCAATCTTTCCAGCTTTAGACATTGCTCTTATAAAAGGCCTTACATCTTCCTGCAAATGACACCTTGCTTTTATCCTTAAACTATCATGCTGTAACTAATAGTACATTTTAATTGCAACCCAAGAGGGCATTACATGTTGTATCACTAGATGGCAACATTGCTTTAACTCTCCACTCCATTCTTCCTAAAGATACGCCTATCTTGTGGGGTCTGTGCGGTCACCAGCATAATTCAGGTACTGAGGGTGAGAACACAAGAGCTCAGCCCAGAATGGATGTGTTGGCTGTGCTTTCTACCTGCCCACCTCGCGTCTGACCACACCACTGTTGTTGTGAAGCTGCAACAGAGGCACAACGTTCTCAGAAGGCGGCTCTGAGTCCCACCTAGCTCTATAATCTGCCTCCTACCTCTGGCGATCAGCACAGAGTGCTTCATGGAAGAAAACAAGAAAATGGAAAGTATGATGGGATCTCTTCTCCAGTGTACTCTCCACTCTGGATCCACTCTGGATTTAGTACTTCTAGCACTGGTGGCTGCATCTGAACTACTGTGTTTCAGAGCCTCCTGTTGGACTACCTTCCATGAATTTGTCCTCCCCTTTTCCGACCTATTTATACTCTTGGATCCTGTGTTATCTTCTGGGTATTTTCCCTCAGCCACCTCTTTTCTTGAGTTCATGACATCACTAAAAGCTCTAAACATAGCCGTTAAAGCTCTGAGATTTAGTGGCTGTGTGGCTAAGCACAATCTCTGTTCCTCGTGCCTAGCTATTTTCTCATTACTATACCAATATGACTCTGGACTCCTCCTGCGTCATACATTGAGGTGCACAACTTCACTGCACACCAAATAAGGAATACCACATGGTGTTGCTGAGTGTATGGAGTTTTCAGTTCATAAATAAACCCTTTCTTACTAGTATCCTTGGTGCCTTGTTGTGTATTGTGCTTATTTACATGTAACACATCTGTTGTTCAGGGTTTAAGAGCAGATGGACTCTTCTGCAGACAACTTCACCCAGAGAACCAGCATATAAAGGGGTATGGGAGAGAGTTCTAGCATTGTGCAAAATTGAAATGAGAACTGCATAAACCCTGGAAAGCTGTCTTTCCTGTATTACTGGAAGCTACTCACTTTACTGAAATAAGGATGACAAAACTCACTGATATAATCATGCTAGCAAAATTCCAAAGTATTTAGAATACCGAAATTGCAAAAATACCAGTAACAGTTCAAAAAACTACTCAAAATTGAAAATTTAATAACAAACTCAGTGACAACATTTCTTTTTGTTATAAAATCATGCCATTCGTAGACAAATGTGGTTTTAAGATTCCGGTTTCAAAGTCCAAAATTTTTCCATGTGGAACTCTGCAGCTGATCGGTTCAAAACAAACCTAACCTCTTTAAGCAGCCCTGAAACTTCAGGTATGAGAGTCACCATTCAAGACAAAAGCAACAGTAAATAGCGTTATTTGAAATTTCCTCCAAGTATTTTTTAGCCCATCTCCTTTAGTCTAAGGAGTTCAGCTAGAGGTGAGAACAACATGGTGTATACTTTGCTTCAGTCCTGCATGTTGTGCAGGGCACTGGTTGCAATATGCAGGGTATGTATTATATTAAAAATAAAGTAAATTTTTAAGCAATTCAAATTTTCACAATGGAGCACATCACCTTTCATGAAGCAGATGCGGGATTCAGGGAGCTTCTTCATCAGGCGACCCATGAAGAACTCGCTGCCAAAATCCTCTGCACGAATGAAGGCGCCGTATTTTAAGAACCCGACCTCATAAGGGGTGAACTCCACCCATTCTGCAGAGGCACAAAAAGAACTTTTAAATCTCAGTCCTATCACTATCTCCCTGCAGGAAGGGCTCTGAAATGACAAGGAAGCAGCTGCAGGACAAACTCTATCAGCAGGATGATAACAGACAGACCTTCCTCAGGGTAAGGAGTTATCATTCAGCTGGTTTCAGCCCCTCACTCAGTAACGTTTCCCAAACTTGTTCATTCAGAACTTTCCAATGAGCCTCTCCAGACAGGACGTAAGTGAAGTTAATACACAAAGAGATCAGCCTAAGTTACCCCACATGTGGAGCGAAGGATTTGACTTGTGAGTACCTTGGCTGTCCTTAAGCACCTCCCCCAGATTTCTCCTGCCCCATAGAAGATGGGTTCCTCCCAAAGCCTAGGCACAAAGTCTAGAAATGGAAGAGGAAGAGGAAGTTAAGGAGGAAAAGGAACTGTTTATGAATGCTATGGTTCAGTAGTGCAAGGGGATGCAGGACATGCAGTAATTGATAATGCAGATCATTTGAACACCAACCAAGTCCAGATACAGCTCAGTTTTGCCATCACCTTTGAACTCTGAAAGGCTGTAGTCTTCTTTGATGTTAAGGATCATGTAGATAGGTAGGGGATTCTGACCCTGATTCAATGCCTGTCGCTCATCTGAGAGTTTGTGGTTGTTTTTCTGTGAATTGACCAGAAACAGAAAGAGTAAAACCAAGGGACCTTGTTGACATGGTGTGTGGATTTGCAAGATTACAGCAAAATAAATACCCATTTCCATCTTCATTTTCTTATTCTCTCCACTTATTTTGTGTCCAGACATTTTTTTCAACCAAGGAGCGATCTAAACTTTTACACATCCACATAAGCTTACTTAATTACAGGTGAGCTGTAGTACATTTTGTGGTACAACGGTCTCTCATTCTTCCCAGTAAATGTATCCACTTTACATGGATTATTTAAGTTCTCACAGGGAGGAACAGAACAAAAGAAATGAAAAGCAGGACTCTGTTGTTAGGTGCTCAGGTACTCATACTGGTAGAAGGAGGCATAGGTTTTCTGTTCTACAGAATACGCCTTGGGCTGCTAATTATGTGTTGAGAGATATGTGGGGACAAATCCCCTGTGTTAGTCAGCAGGAATCATCTGCTAGATAATGCTAGCATGCTCTCAGGCTAGCATCTGTCTCTGGAGCTTCATTTTCCATATAACAGTATTCAGTATCTGTTAGAGAAAACACAGACACGCTACCCCATCACTTAATGCTTTTTCCAGCAGAAGACCCCAAAAATCGATGCTAGAGATCTGGTATCCCTCTTGCTTCCGCAGTTTTAGCTCCTTGTCATAGTACTTCAAGCTCTCCAGGGAAAAGCAACCTAGCTTGCATTTGGTCATATGTCTGCGGACTTCACGAATTGGTCTGGACAGATCGTTGTGTGACCACTCAGCATTCTGATACAAATGCGACAAGGCCCTGGGGAAAAGAAAGACAGTACGTTGTTATATGCTCCAAACTCTTTCACTTTTTAGACTTGGATTTGAGGACCACATCAAATGAACTAGCTGAGGTTCTTTAAAAACATCTTGGGGGTTCAGTTTATTATTGAAGAAAAAGATTTTTGATTTAGAGGAACGCCCCCCCCCTCAAATTACTAGTGAAACATGAGGACTTGCAAAAAGCCCTTCCACGCTATGTAGGTGTATGCACAAGGCTGTGATTTGCACCAGGGTTACTCACTAGGGAAGATCCTAGAGATGAAAAAAAGGGTTGAGAAAAATGTTGTACTACATAAGCAGTGCTTAGGCCATATTCTGTCTCAGGCAATGTGTTCCTAATGCATCAATAAAAAAGCTCGAGATTGAAGTAGTACACCTCCCTTTACCAAAACGAAGGATAAATCTCTCACAGAGCAGACTATAGAGGTGACGAATGATGTCTTTGTTCAGGATCTCCTTACCATGTTGAACCAGATGACCCAGTAATGTATGAAATAGCATCTAAGAGGCCCAGCTTCTGAAGACCCAACAGGTTGCCTAACAGAGATGTCAGTGCCCGGGTGCCACCTCCTGTTGTCATGACTGCTACAACTGGTACCTGTTTAGACATCAACACAGCAGTGGTGGGCAACAACTTAGTTTGCCAGCACATGTGATCAGAGTTGAGTGAATTGCAGCATTTCTGTCTCACAAGAAATTCCAACACTTCACCATTTCCCCAAGCAGGGGAGAAAAGAAAACGTGGTGTTTTGCACAGAAAAATAATAATAAAAAAAATTTCAGTAATTAGCTAATTTTGACCTTTTTTTAATCAAAATCAGTCAATTTTGATTCTAAATTGTTACATGCTGGCTTACCAAAACAGCTCAAAACTTGTTGTTTCAAGGCATTTCAACATTAGATTGCATTTTCATAGTAGTACATTATCTCATGAGACCTCTATTTTGAGAACAAGCAGAGCTCATCTTCTCTTATAAGTAAGTCAACTATAATGACTAGATTACATTTCCTATAAAGTACCTAGAGTATATAATGGCAGTGATGAACTACAAAGCCTAATGGCATGGAAATATAAATTGTGTTACAGGAAGACAAATTCCTCCAAGAAGCCCACTGAGAGAAGTGGAGCCAAATGATATTTCCCATACACATTTCCAGGTAATTGCATCAAGGAGATAACTCAGCAGTGACCTGATTCAAATCAAGCATTTCAGGTCAAAGCAAAGTATTCTGATTTGGGTTTACCTGACTATGCTAAAACATTCTCTTATTGGAAAATTTGAAATTAGGAGTTAGAAGTACTTCCCCCCCAAAATTCTTGTACTTAAGAAACTGCTTTTTTCCACTGAAACTAGTATGGTAATGAGAAACAATAGACTGATGCAATCAGTTTGTGAGCAGGGACATCATTTATAGCATCCAAAGCCATTGTCATATAATGTTTAATATGCCTTTGGTCCAGCTGTCCTGGACAAGGGAAAAGCACCGGTGGAAAAAAAAAAAAAAACTCTCAAAATGAAAACTTCTTCATTTCTGAAGTGCCTGATCACAGACCATGCTCCCTCCCTGAAGCACCAACCGTCCCCATGCCAGCATGGGCATGAACAAATACAAACCCTAACTTGCTCAGACAGATGAGAGAAAAATGTTGAATGTCTTTGTGCTGTTAGGGTGACAATACAGCTGAGATGATGAGCACCAGAGAAAACAGTCTGTGATAAGAAACATCCTCATCAGTCAGTGTTATGTATCACTTTAACTATTAGGTTTTCCCCCTCCAAAATCTAATAATATAAAATACCTTACGGAGTGCTGGTGACTGAATGTTCAGCTAAGGGAGTAGGACTATCCAGGTCTATAACTCACAGATGAAAAAGAAATAAGGCAGGGAAAAAATACTGATTTAGGGCATTTGTTTGTTTTCTGAACAAACGGGTAGCAAGTGGTTTTGATACTCCCCATGCTCTCACATTTTTTCATCTAAACATTTCTCCATGCTTTACATGTGGCACTATATACACGAGGGCCGGTTAAGGAAGAATATGTGAATGGCTACAAGCAAAACACATTCCTGTTACACAGCACAGTCCAGTCCCCACGGCGCTCCCCATACCTCATGATCTTGTAGGTCGTGCTCTAAATGAAGTGCATTTTTCAGAGCAGAAGCCACAAACTTCCTCCGTTTCTGTAGGAAACTTTTCTCCTCCATGCACAGATCAAACTCCAAGCGAACATCTAAGTTTCTTGACCTCAAACAAAGTCCAGGGTTAAATATGATGTACATGATCACTTACAATTAATGTCTGGACCCATGCTTACAAGTTACAAACTCTATTATTAGGCTTAGAAAAGCTGCTATTGCAGCCCCACAAAAGCACATCACAGATGGTATAGGCAAGGTAGGGAAAAGGCTGAGAAAGTTAAAAATTGTAAAAACTTACAGAAAAAAAAACCAGAAATATTGCTTATTGCTACACAGAGTTTCAAGAAATGTCTAACATGAATACTGCAACCCATATACAGATACTATAAATAGTGGAATATTTAGGACTTGTTGCCTGAAAACCTGCAGGCTTTATAAATACAAATACTCTGGATTCTTTACAAGTAAGGAAAGTGTGGTATAAACACATATTTTTCTAAAGTCATAGCTCCATGGATTTTTCAGCCAGAAAAGATTATTCTCAGCATCCAAACTGAACTCCTGCATAGTAGCATAACAGGAAATGTCACCCAGCATGGTTAACAACATTCATCTTCTGGACATGGGTAACTAACACAGGGTAAATATAATAATTGACTAAATGCTTTCTCCCTTAGTTACAGAAAAAGGTAAGGAGGCAAAAAAGCTGAGCAGCATCTTTTTTTCACAACAACAAAACCCAAAGACAGGATTTCTTACCAGTCATTTGACTTCACATGTAAATTGATTGTTTCATCCTAAAAAAAGAAAATACAATATAAGCACTGGAGATGATTTTATGTGCTTTCCTTTCAGTCAGCTTTGAAGCCCTTCACTTTTTCTAAGAGCCATGTTGGAGCCACAAAGCCATAACAATCAGAAAATCCATTCAATTTTGAAAACCTCTCCAAGTCCATTTTATTTTCTTTAAATTGTTTTATACAAAAGATACACAGAGCAGTATACAGTAAAAACTAGCACCAGCTCTGCCAGTGTGCCCCATGTTGCCTCATCATTTGCTCTTCTCTAACATGCATTAGTCCACCAGCTGGTCACAGAAATCCCTCTCTCAAAGGTTTGGCTGTGCTTTTGTTCTACTCAGTTCATATGAAAATGTACAGGTCCATAACCCACTGTGTTAGGAATATAAGGGCATTAGCCTTACATATCTAAATCCCTACTTCACACTGATCTGGTTAACTCATACTCATTGACCTTTGGTCCGTAGCTTCACATTTATTCTAAAAAGTTGGTATTGATCACCTTCGCTACTGCTACTGTCTCCTTGAAGGGAAGTGAATCCAGAGGAATAGCGAGGGATGCGTGGCAGTCTTTTTTATCTTCACCTGAGGTACACTGAAAAATAAATTATAATGTAGAAAAATATTTAATGTATACACCACAAAAAAGCACCGTCACCAACTTATTTTTTCAAATGGGGTCGCTGTCCAGCAGTTTCCAAGTTGGCATCTAATATTTAGGTGGTACCGTGCACTTCAAGAGCAGACAATCACAAAGGACGGCTTTTAATTAAAAATACAAATTCTTTCAATTTGCCACAGTCAAGTATGGAAAACAAGGGGTTTACTTTACTTACTCAAACTAATGATCACATACCGAGCAGAAACGAGGCTGCTTCTCTGCTAGAGCCACACGCAGCTCTGACAGGCTGTACTTGATGTAATGGAAGTCCAGGGGCTCCATGGGTCGCCAGGAGGAGCCCAGTGACAGGCTCTGGCTCTCTTCGTAGGATCCTTTCACTGAAAATAAGAAGTCTTTTTCTAAAAATAAAAAAAAAGATGAAAAGCATTAAGAGAAGTTAATTATTATGATCTCAGAAATTGAACATTAAATGGTCATTCAGAAGTTGTCATTTTAATATACAAAACCTTCAACAATGCTTAAAAGTTACTAGGTTCTATTTATGCAACCAGGGAACATTACAGGAAGAAGGAAAAAAAAAAAGAAAAAAAAAAAAAACAAAGAGCTTATAAAACAGCAGTAGCTGTTTTAAAAACCCAGACATGCACGCAAATTGGGCAAAACGTGAATTATTGAGATAGAAATATATATTTATTTCTGTTTTACAGCACTAATAAGATTTGTTATCACTCTTATCATTCACTCTAATTTCAAAGTTCAGTTTTTATAGTTAGTTAGCATAGGCACACTATAATTGTTGGATCTATGATCCTGTATATACTCCTAACCATCCAATTCATGTGCTCTAATTGTAAGAACAAAGTAGGAAAATTACCAGGTAAGAAAATGACCAAAAAAACCCTGAAATTTTCAGTTTACCATAAAATAAGATTTTTTGTTTCTAGTTTAAAGTCTAACCTGAAGGTTCTTTCTTTGTCCGTCTATTGTCCACCAGGACTTCCAAGCAGGAAATTTCACGAGACTGTAGCAGGGATGAACAATGAGAGAATTAAGTGTTCAAAACATGCCATATCTGAACCACTTCACTGCTACCTATCTCTAGACACCTGGGTCCCTGGGGTCTGGAAAACTGCCCACCCTGTGTTTGTTAGGCTAATAAGAGAAAGATCTTGGCACTCTGAAGATGTTCCAGATTTCAGCTGAAAGAAAAAATGGCTGTGGTTCTGTGGTCCATCCATGGAGATGGGGCTTGGGAGGGAGGGGGAATAACAAGGGAGGGAACGGGAGTGTGTTGAGGCCTCCAGAGGGCAGACTGAGGGGTCGGCCAAATCACAGGGCTGTCCTCACAGCCCTGCTTTGGTGAAGTTGGACACCTCCTCTAAATAGTGAGTTAGGGGCAGTCAAGAAAGGAACTTCCATATCATCCTATGGAGGTGGGGAAAACAGGATGGCCGTGAGGGGGGCCCAAAAGAAGTCCCCAGAGGGAATGACACAGAGGCAGTAAGTCAATGAAAGAGCACTTCAGGCTTTTTCAAGAGGCTTGCTATCAGCTGGTGGTGGTGGACAGGTCTCTGGGTATCCCCAATGACTGTGTTCACTCTTTGCTAATACATCCTCCCACAGGGATTAGCACAACAGGACGGCTGCCAGTGTTCGACCCCCACGTCTCTCTCCCCTTCAGCCCTGCCTGCAGCGAGGTATTAAGGCTCCCAGCAGATTCACCACTCCCATTGCTAGCATGAAAATGAACATAGAAGAGAAATAATTTAAAATTACCACTAATACACCATTAGTGACAAGCTTTTCAGGAGGGATTGGACTGAAAGAGAGGAGAAAAAAATGCAATCAGAATGAATACGACCTAAGTATGTCCTCAAATTAATATCAAGGAATAACATTTTCCTTAAAGGTTGCCTTGTCCAGTATAGTCTCAAATATGTCACCGATCTTCAATTTTGGGAGACACCTGAAATATGGCTTCCTTATTTTTTTAATGATAATGGTAAACAAGAGTAGTAATAAGCACAGTGGCTGCAGTTCTTACTATCCTGCTCTCTCTCTTCCAGCAAATAACGGGATAAATTAGTATCCAGGATGATTCTTGGTAGATTTTAGCCAATATGCAACTAACTTGAAAAACACCAGCTGTTGCTGTGATGCTGAGCATTTTAAACTTTATTATACTAAATGCCAGTATGTGTTTAACTGCTTACTTTTGCAAAGTACAGTTCTTTGGTCCCGTATGGGTTTTACTCACATGCTTTCTGATGCAAACTCAACCTCCAGCAACTCTTGGGTCTGTAAAAGATTAATTCATTATAAGCACTTGAATTAATTTTCTTTCTCACTGGCTATGGTTGTCTATGATTATTCTGGCTCCTGAAACAGCTCTTAAAATCAAATTTCCCTCCTGCTCTAGGGTATTCCCAGATGAGGGAAAGCAACCGAGTTAGAGTGATTTTGGAAAGTATTCTCCCTCCTTCGCTAACCATCAGTCCCCAGCCACACTGCACTTGTCCATTTGGTGGTGAGGCAGAGTAAAATGGTCACACAGGCTAATCCCCAGCCCTAAGCCTGCAAGAACTGTTGGCTTAAAACTGTTTAAAGCCTTATTTTTTCTGGGTAATATTATCAGAAGACTGATATTGTTGGATAGCAGAAGGAATTCTCCATTCTTCTGATCAAAAGGACTGCTATATCATGGACAATACAATGATCAGTCACCAGACAAGTTAATATAGACTGCCTGCTGATACCACCATAGACCTGAACACCGATACGTATCCTATAAGAAAAGTCAGTGGAAAACAGCATATCTATAAAAGTATCTAAATTGGACACCTGTATCCCATGCTGAAGTCATCATGCATATGTTCAGGCACACTGAAGTAGTGAGATAGTTACAGTAATTTGCCATCAATGGGTTTTAGCACCTCAGCATGGATCTTTGTGTTATATTCGGTTATACACAAATGGATTACAGGGCAGAATATCAGTTTTTAAGTGAATACTCCAGCATCTGTGCCAGAATTTGCCCAAGCTCACAAGTGCTGGTCCCAGGAAAAGAAATTCTAACGGAGAAACTTTGTGTAATGGCAACGAAGTCGTTTACCTCCAACAAAATCTATTTGAGCAACAGAATAAAGAAAGAGAAGGGGGTGGGGGGGAGAAGAAAGAAAAAAATAAAGGGAACTTTGGCATCAGAAAAAAACTGTTAAGAGGTTTGAGGAGCTAGTAAAAACCTTCAGAATTATGTCCAAGGTAGGGAGGTAAACCTTTCCCACTTTGATGGAAGGTGTTTCAAAGCATACATGAAGTGCAAACCAATAGGAAATAAACCCTCCCACCTACAATTGCTTTACAGGAAATTATTTAGGAGCTAATACCAAAAATGTATTTCCTTCCTGTGGCCAAGGCAGTTTTATTCCTCACCTTTGGATTTAGCTGAAAAGTCAAGCGAACAGTTTCTCCAAGCTGGATTTTAGCAACATCAAAGAGGACAGTGAAGAGGAGGTCATCTTTAGTGATTGCATTTTCATCGTAGATTTTCAGCTCAAGAATATTCTGTGAACAGAGGCTTAGTAACATCTTTATTTTGAGACCTTACAGAGGCACAAGATGATGTTCTCAGCATGTTAAGGAAGACAGAGAAAGGAAGGGGAGAAGTGAGAGAGCATGCACCACCTTTTCATCCACGCAGAGCTAAAGAAAGATATTTTGAACCTAACATATTTGGGTTTATTGCTGATTTTCCCCTGCAGAGTAATTTAAATGACAAAGGCTAGTAGAATCATTGAGTATGTAGCTCCCATATTGAAAAACATGTTTGACCTCTAATTTGGTTTGAGGTTACCACTTTTTCCTGAATTGCAGGAAATCATCTAGTGGTTAGGACTTTATTGCTATTGGTGAAAAAAATTAAATCTTTGGATATAAGCAGTGATTAAAATACATTAAGGAAGCACCATATAACTACTGTATGTTTGCATAATTATATCCTGTAAATTATTAAACATATCACATGGAGGTAATTGCCATGGAATCTACAGAAACTGATATGTTTTTGTTAAACTGGTGACAAAATGCACAGAAAGCAGCAGAACAAAGGCCTATTTTGATCAGATTATATCCTACACCTCTCAACCTCCTCTTCCTTCCTCCCACTGCACAGATCTCCTCCTCTCCCTCCTCTGTCACCTGCCTGTTTGGATGGACAGGAAGGGTAACAGCCCCTGCTCTGCCTGGTTGGTAGCTGCACATGGGCCGGCTCAGAGGTGCCTCCCAGAATGCCAAGCAAATTGTTAATGGCTGTTTTCTCAGTGGGGAAATAATTCAGGCCTCTCTCCATATATTCAGCAGCTCATTTTCATGTAAATTACAGGGACTTCCTATCTCAGAGATTCTCACTTATCCATCCGAGTTAACTGTTAACAGAGAAACTTGCTAAGAGGTCTGATGCTTATTAAAGACACACAAATAGGCATATGGTCTGACACACAAACACATGCACAAAAAAGAGGGAGCACACAAGCTTTGAGGCCTTAAAAGTTCATAATGAATCACAGGAAGGTCCATAACTAAATCTGACAAGTGATTGAATATACAAATATACTGAAAGGAAGATGATCCAGATTCCAAATATTCAATTTCGACATCTATCATTTGTGTAAGA
Source organism: Dromas ardeola (assembly GCA_013398915.1). Classification (NCBI taxonomy): domain Eukaryota; kingdom Metazoa; phylum Chordata; class Aves; order Charadriiformes; family Dromadidae; genus Dromas; species Dromas ardeola. The sequence continues at coordinate 255,109 of VYZM01013565.1, forward strand.
GATCAGCAAGTGAGAGATAGCAATCTGTAGTGAACTTGAGTTTGCAGTTTGCTGTCAGAAGACAAAAAGGCTGCTGCCCTTTGAGGCCATATATGTAAATGCATCACACTGTGCTTCAGACAGAAAACCAATTCTGTGTGGGGCTGACAGTCAGCGGTGGGTTCCTGCCCGCCAACGCTTGCTAAAAGAAACATGCCAACAAGAGGCAGAGAGCAGCAGCCACAGCAACTTGGTTTACAGGCCAGCCACAAATAGCCTGTAAAGGATTGTGGAAGATGGTGGAGGGGATATGCTTAAAAGCAATAGTTTGCAGTTTGTAGAAAGCAGGCTTCACTGAAGAGCAGATCAGTTTTCCTAGCTGTGATACTGCAACAGACTGTCCCTATTTGGCAAAAAAGGCTGACTTATTTTCTTAGTAACTGACTGATTTGAAGTCCCTCAGTTACTCTCAGCTAGCCAGGAGGGGCATGCACAAGGTGCTGGCTGGCTAAGGGAGATCCCCAGCTGCACTCTGGGATGCTGTGTGGGAAGCAGCCAGTGCTCTCTGGGCAGTTCACCATATCTATCTGCTCCTGACAGAGGATATGAGAGCAGCATCGCTGTGGTGGCCCTCCTGCAGCCAGGGGAGCACTGCCCTCAGCACCGTAGCAGGAAGCCCTTCGTTGGCAACTGTGCTTTGTCAGACATTCATCAAAACAGATGTCCTTCAGTAAACACTCCCATTCCTGATGGGAACCAGCTTAACATACCCAAACAAGTTTTTCTCTTCCACAGTGACAGTGTATTACATGATTTTACTGAGCTCTGGCTCCCGTGATTTAGGAAGATGAATACCTCAGTGATGCACAAGACGGGTGAGGAGAAAATAACCAGGCCGCCAGGCTCTGGCTCTGCTCAGAGGGTAATGAGCAGAGCAATTGCAGTGTATACAGAGAAACCTGTGAGAGCCTAAACTTAGTCTGTTGAGCCCAGACAACAATGAGGCAGCAGTGACAGACATGCCAGAGCACTTTGGTTGTCCCACATCCCCAGGACAGATTTTGAGCAGCCCACACTGAAACCACAGTGACCACCGCAATGCTGCTGTTGCCACACATGGAAAATTATTGGAGCTAATGCCACGTGTCCTGTCTCCTGCTGCAAACTTACTGCAAAGTGAACGTAAGGTGTCCCTAAATACTACTCCATGAAGGACTAGTTCAAGCAGCTTCCTGTGGCCAAGACATTTTTTTCAGCTGTTATGTGTGGTATTGCAGTTTTGAAAGACCTGTCAGCCACGAACCGTTGCAAGGAGCAGGTGTTCTGGTGCAAGATACAGATCCGTGGGTGTTTGTTCCCATGCTGCAATGTTTGTCCCTTGCCTCTGTGGAAGGAAGCCTGAGAACTTATATCATGGGCAACTTGTGCAAAGGGAAGAGGGACTGTTCACTGGAGACCCTGTGGTGTAGCAACAATTGGAGCTATTCTGAATGCTCTTTTGTAGGAGTTTATTGATGCTGAATAGAGCCGGGGGACTGGCCTGATGATCTGGCGCTTGGCAAAACTGCTCTTGTCCTGCTCTACCACCAGCACTGGGAAATGAAGGGTGCAAGTTGTAAAGCAGAGTTTGATTGCCCCATGTGAAGTAAGCTTGGCGTACTTGGTCTGTCACTGATCTTTGTGGACTACTTACTAGACTCTGATGTTGATGTTGTTTTTTGGAGGGAGTGGATATCTTGCAAATCTTCTTAAGCTCTAACATTTATCATTATGGTAAAAGCTCACCTGTTCGTCTTTTGCAAACTTTAACTGTTGTTTTGTGACTTATTTTTTATTGCAAGTCATTCTAAAAGAACAGTAAAGAAGTACAGCACTGTGATGCTTCCACTACTTAGCTCATACATGTCTTTTATGCTGAATTTATTCTGAAATTCTCATCTTTATAAATAAATTCAATTTATTCTGAATTCAATCAGAATAAATTCAATTTATTCTGAAATTCTCATCTTTAATCTTGAAAAGCAGTGATTTTTTTTTTAAAAAAAAAGAAGAAAAAGTGAAAAGTGATAGAACATTATATGAATAGTTGTGAAATATCTTGGCTATCCTCTATATATTAGAAAATAAAATTTAATTTTGCTGCTGCATGCTACTCCACATCCCCATAGCCATATTCTTAAAGTCTCTCATGCATATTTATTTTTATGGTATGCTACATATCGATCACACAATGAGATCTCTGCCCCAAAAGAAAAACAAATGCACTCTGCATCTTACTTTTACTTGGCTCTGGATCCTGAAGCAAAATGTTTCATTCCACACTGGATCTTTGCAGTTCTTGACAGTTTTGGTCCGGACAGTCTCAGGGGAAGCAGTGGGCAAGGACAGGCTTACATAGCAATCAGTTTGACTAACTGTATTTGAAAAGACATATTGTAACTAACAAATTACTATAAATATAATAGAGCATAGCCTTATAGCACTGTATAGACAGCAAGCTGCAAAAAGGAGATATTGTTTCTATTGCTTTTCTTAGAGGTCCTTATTCAATAGCACTCACTACTATTTATTCCCTCCTGCAGGTGGGAGCTCTGGTCACTAACAGACATTCAAAGAAGCTACTGCAATAAAGACAACTGGTAAGAAAAGAATATGCAGAGCTAGTTTTACTTAACAAACCCCATTATTGGCATGTCCCCTGTTTGTTGCAAATCAACAGATTTCTGTGATGGAAAAGAAAAAGTTTTACATTTTAAGAGAACCTTTTAAAAGGGTAAAATACTTATTTAACTCTTTGAGCATTTAGACAGGGGTCTAACTTTGTCCTTTGCTCTTGAGAGAGGAACAGAAGAGCTAAAGGGGGTCTGGGTACGAAGGATCTTCCCCTCTGGTCTGCTGCCCCCATGTAGCTGTACCTCAGTCCACGTAATGAGCCGACTGTCTCACCCAACATCCGATCACATTCCTTCACCACCAACAAATATGCGAAAATAGCAATGCATTTGATTTAAACTCCGAGCCTTGATAGCGAAGAAACCTCTAATTTCTTAGAAAGGTGTTACCTTATTGTAGGTTTGAACACATGGTTGCACAGTTATGTGCAAGTATGGCAGTAAACCTACAAGTATGGCAATAAACATACACAATACAGAGAGGCTGCCTTGGGGTGGGCTCTCAGGAACCTCCCCCAGCCCCAAGCTGGGGCAAACCACCTCCCAGCTGGGTGAGCAGAGCAGGACACTGGTGGGGTTTGCCAGAGGGTTCGGATGAGACGCGGGTTGCGTACTTGTATGTCTGTGCAGTTAACTTTCCTTTTGTGTGCTAACCTGATGTATGTAGGGTGTTTGGTGGTTAGCGTTGTCTCTGATACTGCTAAGAAGATGATGGGATTTTTAGGAGGGATCAGTGCTGGGCGTCTGTTCCTAAGTGCATAAAAGAGATGATGCCTCATGAACTTGTAGTGACTAACTGAGACCCTGAAAAGACAGTGAAGAGTGGTGGGACTTGGTCTCTCTACACCGTTGTTCACCCTTTCCAGCCCTCCCATTTGGAGCAAATCTGCTGTTCTTCAGTCCTGTAAACTCTTTGCACTTATTTTTAGACAACGGGCATTTATTTTGCCTACTGTGCAACTAAAGATAGCTCTAATGTCTCCACCTCTAAGAACTTGTTTTGTAATCACAATAATAGGTCAGATTTGGGTGCAATAACAGCCAGTTTGGTACTGCAGGATACATGCTGAGAGGCACCATGACCAGGTGGATAACCTGCTGGACAAGACCTCATGACATGTTGGCTCCAGTCCCAGCTCTGCTCCAGGCTGCTAAGTCACTCTGGGCAATTGCTTCCATTTAAATTTATCTTGCTTCTCTATCTACATTTCCCCATCAATAAACAGTGATAACGATCCTTTCCTCTTTTGTAATCTGCTTTGACATCCCATGATTAAAAGCATTATACAAAAAAATAGCTACTGTTATTAATATTTCCACATGACCCACAAGAAGAGAGTCCCTTATCGGTAATTAAGTTATTCTTTCTCTACCAGTCTCTTGGTTCTCATTCCACACTTTCTTTAAACTTGTGGTGTAACCCATGTGGCAATGAATAGGTGTTGCTTAAAGTAATTTGTGCAATCAGATTATGTTTGATTTATATTTCAAGTCTTCTCATACTGTCTGAACATGAAACATCTTCCAGTTTTTCAGCATGCATTTGATAGTTTCCCCATTACTGTCCGTAGCTGGGAAGAAATTACTTTAACATCACAAATGCAGATGTCTATAACTCTTGTAAGTAGTATTAGGATATTTTTAGACTTATTACTGCAATTTTAAAATGCAGAATATGTGCAATGTACCTGTAGATAACAATTTATTAGTAAAGGAGTTGATAAAATAATTTCTTTAGCTCTCTCCCCGACAAGATTTTCTACAATTCTTCCATTGATTTTTAATATTTGAAAAAAGATAATATTAACTTAGCATAGTTACTCCCTCGGATGGTGCCAGAGAAGCAGGTAAGAGTGAGAATATCTGTTTCTTCAGCAACTGCATCTGTCAGTTATGGACTACTGATGTATGTGTGTTTTAGAGAATTTTTTCATTTATGGTATGGAATATCTCTTCCTTGTACATACTAGCTATGAATCCTGATTTAGAAGAAAGGCATTCCATATTTTCAGAGTATCAAAGAAGCTCTAAACTTGTGAGTTATAATCTTGTATCTAGTTAGAGCTCTGGTGGAATCTCTGTTAAGTCCTTCACCCTCTTTGGCCTACAGCCAACTTGAGAAGTTAGTTCAGTTTTTAGCAAGGCTGCTCGCTCTTAATAAGAGCAAAACCAAAGTCCCACAACCTGATGATCCACATGTAATATCAGCTCAGTTAGCAACCAGCCAGGTCTCAGTCTCAACATAGACCAAGACAAGAACGCAGGTAGAGACAAAGATATTTGAATCGGAAAACAGGCAATTACAGCCAGGCCAGTGCATGAAGAATAACAATTTATGCCCCAGAACTATAATGTTGCAGGACTTATCTGATAACTTATATATACAAAACAGATTTAGATAAATTTTGAACCAGATCCCAACCACACAATATTCAATGTAAGTGCACGTGATGAGATTTAGCACTGAGATCTGTTTGCGTACACTCCCAGCCCTGGACAGGAACAAGTGGATGCTAAGCATCTTCCATGTTGCAGTTCTCTTCCACTCTTTTCCTCCCTTCACCGTAAAACGCTTTAACTGTTACCAGCTACTACAATTAAACATCTCCAGATTGAAGAGCCAGCCTTAGACAGCTTGGCATATGAGAAAGAGCTGAAAGAATTGAGTTTGCTAATTCAACAACAGCAACAACTGTCAAAGAGTGTCAAATAACATGGTACTAGTCAGTTCTGTGATGACCAAATGATTGATACAAAGAGGACAACGATCTGTTGCTCTGTGCAACCAGAGGGTAATAAACAAAGACAAATATTAGAAAAACTGTTCCAGCTCTAAGAGAGTTAGCTCTAGTGAGAGAGATTTTATAAATTTTCCAGGTAACTCATTTCAGAGGGTATTAGTACCCAGATATGTATCAAAGAGTGACAGACAAGGTAAACTTGATCCTGCTTCAGGAGAAGAGGTGAACCTACAAGGTGTCATGTGGAATTGCTGCCATGTGATGCCCATGTTTATGCTGGAAGACAGTAAACAGGATAATCATGTCACATCAATTATATTGCATGGAAACCAATTAGCTGGTCTCCCTGCCAGCCTTGACTGTCAGGGAAGGAAGTGATAGGACATCCCTATACTGTTCACCAGCCCAAGAGATCAATTCCCAGATATCTGTGCGCTGTCTCCAGAACAACTCCAAACCTCCTTCTTTGACATGTATAAAAGAAGACCAAAGCTCATTGGAAAAGTTCCCACCTTTCCTTGCCAAACACGTATGTGTCGAAGTAACAAGGCCCAAATCCATACCTAGAGCCTCCATGTACCATCTCAGTACAATCGTGAAAAGGAAACAATACAGAAGCAACACAATGTAATGCAGAGAAGCCCACAGACAGCTGTGCTACGACCTCTCCCGTCCACCCCAGCTTCTTCATGAAGCAACAGGGGATAAATTATATTCCCTAAGTGGCGTTTTGGGTATGTATAACTGTTCTTGCAATATTTGTACATGCTAACAGAGGCACAGATGCCATTAGATCACCCTTACATATGCTCTCTTTTGGCAAAGTGGAACTAGATATCATGTATTTCCTTAGCTACATCCATTTTTAGACCTTTCATAAACATTGCCACTATTTCACTACTTTGAGTGTCAGCCAGTAGGAACCAAAAAGCTGTATGTTTTTGGCCAAGAGGTATTATCAAGAGGTCAGACTTCCTTTGTTCCGCCTCAGACCCTCTTGCCGTGATATGTGGTACAATCTCAAATCTATCACTGGAGTGTATTTTTTCGAAGGTTCTTTCATTTCCATTTAAAAATAAACTAGCTGAAAATTAAGTCTTGGCCAGACATCAGCACTGTTAATGCAGACACGGTGGTGGTTAGAACTGCTGTGCATCTGAAGAAACCATTATTACATGGAAACATAATGGAAACAGACTTGGAAACAAGCTGCGAGCAGTACACGGGAGTACCTCAGATTTCAAAGAAAATGTGAGTGGGAACAAAAACAATACCTGAAGCAGCTGAACCAACAAATCAGCAATCACAAATTTTCTTCCTTCAGAAAGTGTTCCCAAGAATGTTATTCACTCAGTAAGGGAATAGAAACAAAAATGGTTTTAATGTTTAGCTAAAATTATTTTTTTTTTCCTTAAACATCATTATTTTGACTCAGAAATGCCTCTGTCATGGTTTATAAAAACATGCAGTTATGATACTTTTTCTAGTATTCTTCTCCAGGATTTTTCTGAAAAAGCAGGAGCAAGACATCATGGGAGATGTAATCTTGTGTAGGAACTGAAAGTAAGCTGCAGCACCAGCAGTGCACTGCAGCAGTGGTGCCAATTTGAATTTTTCAGTTGAGACTCAGCATTTTGAAACCAAAACTTTGCTACTGAATAAATAAAGTTTACAGCAGGGACACTTCTCCTAGATATCTTTTATTTCAAGTGAGATTTGGTGCTGAATGGGAAGCTATGAAAAAGCTGTAGCTCAATATAACAGTGAGGACAAGGTCAGCTGACTGGCACGAGGTGTTCGCCTTTCGCCGTGTTTAATGTGTCTGAAAACCAGAAAATATTTGCAATTATGATGAATGAGGTTAAAAATATCCCAAAGTCTCGCTTACAGGAAGCAGCTAGCACTGATAATCTGTAGGAGTTTACTGTAATTCTGTAGACAGAACTAAAAATAGATACCTGTAGAAGTTCTTTGTTTCCTTATGGTGAGTGTGGAAGAGTTATGCCTAAGGAAACAGCGTGGAAATAATAAGGCACATCATTATAACTAAGTAAAAGAAGTAGGGTGCAATAAGTCACCTCATTCCCTCGCAGGTTCGTTTGCAGCAGCCAATAAAAAAGTAAAATTGTTGATGCTGATTATTTAATTTGGTAAGAAATATTCCGTAACATACCGGCACAACTCGCTAGAAGCCAGAGTGTTTATACCACAACGTAAATGGGTCTTCATGTGCCTGAGAATTAAGCCCAAAGTCTGTAAATGTCAGTCACCATTTTGTGAACTGAATTTTGGACCTACAGGGCATAACACGCAGGTGAAGATTACAGTTTGATTGTTTTGGTTTATTTGTTAAGGAAAGAGATCGTTCAGCCTGGATTAACAGCTTACGTTGCAGCAATTGCTCATCCTGACATAAATACTATGACTTAGATGCATTGCCAACATGTGCTTTGCTTTTGGCAGCTGAGTCTTCACATTTTATACGTCTTTTCTACAAAGATGTCACCATCAGTTTCTTTCACATCAAAGTAAACCACAGATAAACACACAGCCTCCAGAGGCTACAACTAATCCTATTTTCACAGTGAAATTAAATGAGCACATATTCTGGCTGGAGTCCTCCAGGACTCCCAACTGATCTGGCAGTCTACAGCAACTTTCCTGCAAGTAAGAATGAATGAAAGCGTTAAGAATAGATATATCTGATTCACAAGGAACATTTCTATCCAAGACCCCTTTTGTCTAGTTTTCATTCTTGAACTGAAAGGGAATTTTTTAAAAAAGGGTAGACAAGATTGATCCTGGACAAATAGGAAAAGATGAAAACCTTTGCCAGACAGACATTCAAAAAGATTGCCAATTTAATAGCAGAATACTATGCAAGCACCAGAACCAGTATTTGTGTGTGAATCTTACTTTTAATTTTCACTGTCTACTACTGCAGCACTATTTTATTGGCTCTGGCTGAGAACACAGTCATAAAAGTAGCTGGGGAGAAGCCATCGTCTCACACAGACACTCACGTGTCTTTTCAACGATGCAGACTATCACAGCCATGCTAAATCCAGCCTCCCTACTTTACATTGGCCTCCCACATAATAGCAAATCACATATGGGTTCTTGGTCCTTATCTACAAGGTAAACAATGCCCTTGGTTCAGCAAAAAGTTTGCCTGAAGCTCCTCTCTGGAGGCCATTGCTGATAAATGTCCTCAAGTCCTGTGAATCTCGCCTGTGGGCAAGGCTTTCCCTGGCACTGCTCTGAGTCTTCAGAATAAACCTCCACAGGGACCAAGACATACCACAGGGCTTATTACATAGCGCTTTTAGTGTGCAGCTCACCTCAGCAGCACTATCTAGACATGTCTGAAAGAACTAAGAGAGCACAGATGCATAAAACAAAAGAGGTCCCTGCTCAGAGGGTATTGCAAAGAAAGAATCGTTGATTACAGATATCAGTCACACTGCTTAATGCATGATTGGATGAACTGGAGATGAAATCAGAACAACCAGGACAGAACTAGAACAGATTCTGCAGGTTCTTTAATGGTGTATAAGAAAATCTATTGGGAATCAATGAAGAAAAATGCATTTAAAGGTATTTTCTGCAATAGAATACCAAAGATGAGAAGTTGTCCTTCTTCTCATCAAAGGAATACCTCAAAAATCCTGAAGCAAGTCCTGCAATAAGTAAAGGTCTGTATCAGTCTTCATACTCTGTATGAACTTCATTGAAGGTCCCACATAACCACTAATAGCCCTGTAAACACAGATCTGCTGATACTCAATTTGTGGTTACTGTTCAGTGTCAAGCAAGATATATTTTGGTTTTAAACTCAATACATCAAAATGCAATAGTTAGCAAGATATAGAGTAAAAGATGATCAAGGATGATCAAAACCACCAAGGTACAATAACTTTTAAGAAGATGCAGAAGACTGCAAGCATGGGAAAAGGCAATGCTCAGGTTAGTTTCGTAAGTGGTGAGAGGGTGTTACACAGCTCAGTCCAAAGAAATTTGCAAATATCGAAAACCTGTTCAGAAATCAAAGCACATACTTCATTGTCATTATCTTTTGACAGCTGCTGAAGTTGTTTACATATGTTTAAAAGAAACTGCATGACAGTCTTGTGCTACCTGTGCTACTTATTAGCACAGCAGTTCATGAAATGTGTCTCAGCTCTTGCAGAAGCATCCATCGGTTGGCTGGAATTTTCCAAGTGCAAACTAGAAAGTCATGTCCTGAGCAGAGTCTGCTGCTGCCTTTTAACCCTGTAAGCCAAATGGCAGAGGAGGAGTGAAGAGCCCTGAATCACTGCATGGACCTGTGTCCTCTCACAGCACCGTGTGATTCTACATTGCTCCCATCATCACCTACTCTATTCCAGCCTCTTTGCTCCACCCAAGCTTCTCCCTTGTTCATTTCCATTGCCTCCACCCTTTTCAAACCTGTTTTAAAACAGGTTTTGACATTTTATAAAATTATAAAATGTTTTAAAATCTGTTTCAACCACTTGTTAAGTAGAAGCCTCCTCTAAACAAGAGGATAATGAATTCTACTAGGAACATGTAGTACCATCACAAAAGGCTTTAAAGATCACCCCTGTTCAGTGAAGAACGACAGCTGCAGTACCACCTGTGCTGCGATGGTACTAGAGCACAGTAGCTGCTCTCACATTTGCCCTTGAGACAGAGAGAATCCTAACAGTTATCTAAGGTTGTTTACTCCTTTTACCAGTCCTTCAGCCAGTAGTCAGTTCGTTACCCTAATGCCCCTATGGGGCTCCTAATGCCTTTGCGGCATTCCTTGCTTTAGATATGAGGAACTAAGGTTTTGAGGAAACTCATCTTTTCACAGAATCACAGAATGGTAGGGTTGGAAGGGACCTCTGGAGATCATCTAGTCCAACCCCCCTGCCAGAGCAGGGTCATCTAGAGCAGTTTGCACAGGGACGCGTCCAGGTGGGTTTTGAATGTCTCCAGAGATGGAGACTCCACCACCTCTCTGGGCAGCCTGTTCCAGTGCTCTGCCATCCTCAAAGTAAGGAAGTTCCTTCTCATGTTGAGATGGAACTTCCTATGTTCAAGTTTGTGCCCATTACCTCTTATCCTGTTGCCGGGCACCAATGAAAAGAGCCTGGTCCCATCCTCCTGACACCCACCCTTTAAGTATTTGTAAGCGTTGCTAAGGTCCCCCCTCAGTCGTCTTTTTTCCAGACTGAAGACACCCAAATACCTCAGCCTTCCTTCAGAAGAGGTTCCAATCCCCTAATCGTCTTCGTAGCCCTTTGCTGTACCCTTTTCAGGAGTTCCCTGTCCTTCTTGAACCGGGGAGCCCAGAACTGGACACAGTACTCCAGATGCGGCCTCACTAAGGCAGAGTAGAAGGGGAGGATGACCTCCCTCGATCTGCTTGCCAGACTCCAGACTCTTCTCCAAGAGTCTGGAGGAAATCATGGGGGAGCATTGCACATAATAACTTTAACCACAGAACAGCTTTCTGTCCTTGCACACAGAAGTACAGAGAAGCCAGCACGGCTGACAGAAGATGCATGTGTACCTACATACAAACCATCGATAACCTAGCAGTAGAGATGCAATCATTTCCATAACTGTAAGGAAGTGCCCTGACCAAGATCCCTAAACAAATAACATATTAATGAGCTCCTTGATTATACGTAGCATTGTCCTTTTTAGTGGCATCTTATGATACTACGAAGGCACAGCACAGGCTTTTCGCCTCTGCTCTTCTTACTCTATATACAATACAATACAACTGCATACAGTACAATACACACTACACTCTACACAATACAATCCATCATGGCATTTCTGCCAACAATACATTAAAGACTTGAGAAAGGGAAAAACCTTGAAATAATCTCTTAGACTAGAGAACACAAAACGGGTTATCTGAGGGAAACTAGGGTTTTGCATGTGTTTAGGTGGTGGCAATGAACTGAGGAAGGGTGGGAGCAGAGATGGGTAACATGAGTGGATAAAACCAAAGAGAAGATTGAGTGGAAAAGAGCAGAGGTTGTTAAGAAGTGCAACTGTGAAGCTGATTCACATTATATTAATTGAGATATTTCATTCATTTGTTATTCATGGTTATTAACTGTGGTTATGACTTTGTTATTATAAACATCAGTCAGGACCAGGGCCCCATTTCGACAAGTACCTTACTAGGTGTGCAATTAGCTCTTGATCTTGATCTAATCCGCTTACAATTACAGTAAGAAAAGCCCCGCTTCAGGATATGACATCACAGGGAGGAGCTTCTGGTGATTAACAATTGCTTTTATACCTGTTTGTTTCAGTTTCTTAACCCGTGAGGAAATCCTTGTTTACAGGTCTTGTTGCAACTTGGCAGCTACCCACGTAACTACTTCCCTGTCCTTGGCAATTCCTATTGGCAAGCAATTATCCTGGGCTGCTTTTAGGTTTTCTCTCTGTTAATGCAAACACAGCCTGTCTGAGCAGCCAGCAGCACCAGGAACTTAGATGACATGCCTTGCAAAGACACCAGTGCACTTTTTCAAAGGACCATGTCCCAGGATTTCTCTCAGCCATGGCAAAACTCAGTGACCACATCCATTTTGACAGTGAAGTTATTTCACCCTGAAAGGTGAAATACAGAGGGCTGGAGCACCTCTGTTATGAGGACAGGCTGAGAGAGTTGGGGTTGTTCAGCCTGGAGAAGAGAAGGCTCCACAGAGACCTTATAGCAGCCTTCCAGTACCTAAAAGGGTCCTATAGGAAGGATGGGGAGGGACTCTTTATCGGGGAGTGGAGTGATAGGATGAGGGGTAACGGTTTCAAACTGAAAGAAGGTAGATTTAGATTGGATATTGGGAAGAAATTCTTTACTGAAAGGGTGGTGAGACACTGGAACAGGTAGCCCGGAGAAGCTGTGGATGCCCCATCCCTGGAAGTGTTCAAGGCCAGGCTGGATGGGGCTTTGAGCAACCTGGTCTAGTGGGAGGTGTCCCTGCCCATGGCAGGAGGGTTGGAATTAGATGATCTTTAAGGTCCCTTCTAACCCGAACCATTCTATGATTCTATAAAAGCTAACATGCCGTTAGCGCTGGCCAGCCCAGGCAGCTGCCTGCTGGCACTGCCCATGCCACCTGCCTGCACTTTCTGCTGCCGCCCCCTCACATCGGTGCTACAGTCAGTGGGACAGGTAAGAACAAGCACATGCAGCTTGTTGTGTGTGTGTCTTCAACCAGTCCTTTCCACACACAATAGTTTCCTTTGGAGAACGTGGCAACAAAAGGGAAATGATGGTGTTACACAGGATTTAGGTGATAAAGGAAAAACATTAGTAATACCTCCTTCCAAATTTTAAATCAATGGGCAGTGTAGTACTGGGATTTTGCTATGAAATTACTTAGCAACAGATTTAACAAGACCCAGATTTAATACTGTAGTTAAAGACAAGCTTAATTTAATGAGCCTTGTCATATCAAAAAAAAAAAAAAGGTAGGTGTAGGCCATTCCAGGAAAAGGTTTCTGGAGCTTGGGACCTTGCTAAATACAAAGTAGGGGAAGCCAATATTTTTAAACACATTTTTTGTCTCCTGAAGGGAATATTTCTGTGAAACACTGGTACCTAGAAAATGTTTCTTTATATCTCGCTCGTAGCCTGTGAAACAAACAGGTTTTTCTCCCATAGGTGTCAATTTGCAGTGTAGAAGGTATTTATTTCCCCTTCTGGAAAACCTGTGAACTCTGCCACTGAGAAAAGAACTGCGCTAAACCAGATTTGCCAGCTGTGCAAGGCAGCCCGTGCCCCGCTGTGACTGCAGCGGCAGCCTCTGGGAACAGCCAGTGCCAGGTGCGCTCCGGAGGGACCGCACACAGCGAGGCAGCCCTGGGCAGCCACGCTGAAAAGAAGATCCACTCTGGGGAATTTACACAGCCTGGGTCTAGTTCTTGTTATAATCGGCACATGGTGGGTGAAATGCAGTGGTGCTCGGCCAGCAGAAAAGGCTCTCCAGAAGGTTAAAGAGTGGAAATGCAGAGGCCTGCATAAAGGGGGCTTCAAGGAGCCTTCAAAGGCTTATGTGAAGAAAAAGGTGAGGGGACTTGAAGATGGAAGCTATGCCCTCTTCCAGTGACCTTGACTGGTGGACCAGCCCTCGGAAAACAGGAGTTTTGCAACAACCAATCCTTTCCCACATGTGGGAAGCCTTCTGAAAGTCAATCACCACTACTTCAGCTGACAGGGAAAGCAAGGGAAGATCATGGGAAGTCACTGGATGGCAGAAAAAATTCAAGGCCTTTCAGCAGCGAAGGCAAAATTTATTTTTGCTACTGCAAGGATGAGGCATTCAGATTGCAGCAAAGGTTTTTGTGACACAGAAACCAGAGGCTGGACAAAGGCTGTTGTTGATGTATAGAGTTTATGTAGGTGCAAGAGTAGACTGGAGGTGTTGCCGCATTCATAGAAAAACTGTGTTTGGCCTGGGAAGTTACCAACTCTGAAGTGATCAAAGGCTGGGAGATGACATTGTGCAGAACACACTATATACTTTCACTCTACTCTCACACTCCTCCCCAGCCACCTTGGCCTTTAGCCGCTCTCAAACACGAGGCCGGAGATAACTGTGGTCTGATCCAGTGCACCCATTCTTGTGTCCCTGTGCACTGCAATGAGGGTGCAGGAACGTGACTTGCTCCCGATGGTACCAATGGCTCCCTGTTTTGCCAGTGCCTCAAGCTAGGATGGTTGGATGATCAACGTTTAGACTATGGGCTATTAAACACTCCTCTCCAAAATCGCCACATGCTTTCCTATAGAGTTGCAGAGAAATAGCACCATCCAGTCAGTGAATCCAGATTTTGCAGAAATTGTGGATGCATTTATGAAGCTTTATGATAGCTACAAAGTTTTCACAGTTTTAAAGCAAGAGACAGCTTCAGTCATGCAGCTGTTAATGATAAGTTTTCTGCCATTTTTGGAATAAATACAAGGGGGCAGTTGTCTTTGTGTAAGAGCTAATCCTAACTAATATGCAGAAAAGGCCTTTTCAGGCCAGCCAGCAGAGGACCACCTTTTCTCAAGTAGGCATTTGTGCTGCCAATGCAAGGCAAAGAGGAGAAAAAAAGAGATGTCTGTAACTATTTAATTAGCAATATAAGTATATAGACCACCCCAGAGGATAACATCCTGAAACAAGGCCTGTGTTTTCCTATGACACTGAGAAAAAGCACCTGGGTTCCTGTCCGGAGCAAAGTGAGCTGAGAGATATCAAAGTAAAAGCCTTTAGTGGCCTCCAAGTGCCAAGCATTTTGGGTATGGCAATTAAATGCAAACACTACTTTTGACTCACAGCCAGACCTTTGAGCCAGAGACCTCATGAACCACAGATCTCTTGGGAGAGTAGGGCACGGAAAAGCATGCTTTGGTACTTGTCCTGCCCAAAAGCATTTATTATAGGCCAGTTCTGGGGACATACTGTCAATCCAGATGAGATTTTGGACTGGTCTGGTATCACTATTCTTATAACTTTTGACAGGGAGAACTTAACCAAAGTCAAATGTGCCCAGAAATTGCAACAGCTGTGTCTTGGGAATGATATGTACTGCTCAGATTGCAGTTGCTTAATAACGTACATAATGTAGTAGCAATCCTTCTGATTCATGAGTAAGCCTTATTCCTATCAGATTTCAACACACATTACTAGCCTAATTCTCGTTATTGTGCTCACACCATGTACAAATACAACCTTCTGTCTGACACAAAGGGAAAAGGTCAGGAGATCATGATTATAGATGATTGCCACAGCTATCCTATAATAAAAAAACAAGTCCTACATTATATGGCATGTGCGAGTTCTAAGGATGCATGGGTACTGTGGGTTGTGGGTAGCAGTCCCTCTGCGCAAAGAGGACACTAGCTGCGCAGTGCCACAGCTGAAGAAAAGCATCTTTGAGAGTCAGTCTTCCAAAAACCACAGCTTGGTCTAATCAGACTCTGACTCCAACAAAGCACCGATGGCTCTTGCAGTTTGAACTATTTCTGTGAAATCTTTCAACTCTCTGTCCTCATCTCTGTCTCTCATGACAACTTTAACTTGTACAGAAATAGTGATTAAAACAAACAAATGTGGGTGGGAAATATAAACTTTTCCTAAAATATATTTTGAGCCAAATATATTTCAAATATTTAAAAATATTTGAATAAACACATGAATTACATGACAAACGTATTCCCACAAAAAATATTGAAAAAAATAATAAAATCCTTTTTGAGCAAAGACTAATCCTGGGAAATTAAATACCTACAGAAATACAGATAAGTAGGCCTAACTAGTTACCTTTACTTTGTTCTTAACTCATTGTTGCTACATTCAAGTCACTCTATTGATGCATGATGAAATGCATAGTTTAAGATTCCGAATTCCTTTCAAAGTCTCCACTTGTCTCACTGCCCATAAACGCCTAAACCACTCTGAACTTGGTATAGACTACAAAGTGAACTTTGCTATACATGCCAATACCCCTCTTTTCCATGACAGAGTTTTTGAACAAGTGCCTTTGGATCTCTTCCTCTGAGGGCTTACCTCATTGTTTGGGTGTTAAAACCTCTTTGCACAACATTTTTGTCAAGAATGCTCATCTCAGACCCTGGCACCTAGCATTGCTTCTTCTGGCTCTCACCAGCAAAGACCTTCCTCCACATCTGGCTTTGGAAGCAAATCTCCAGTGATACAGCTTCATACCTGCAATCAGGCAGCCAAACATCTGCTCAAAATGAAGATACAGGATAAAGACTAATAAAAGATGAAGAGCTAAGATAGGTAGATGTGGATTTCTGGAAGTTCTTTGGTCCTTAAGAATGTAAAATCATTCTAAAATGTTGAGGAAGAAATAAACATCTCTGATTTAAAGGCCAGAGGCAGATATTTGGTCATCAGCTCTGTAGGTGGTTATCTTGATGCTATTGGCTGTGAGGGCAACTTAGGCATTGCCTTGGACTACTATCATTTATGCCAGAAAAGAGCTCAGCTGAGATTAAAAAGACAGAGAGGGAACTCAACCATCCTTTCATTCTTCTCTGAAGATGTGCTGTTTTCAAGAAAAGGCAACATTTCTGTGCTAGGCTTAACAGCAGAAAAGCAAGAATTGAATAGTAATCTCTGTGGAGGCAAATACTTTTGCTGAGTTCACTTGGTCTTACTTAATATGCAAAGGTTCTCATTTACTTCCTTTCCATTGTGTTCCTGCCTTGTTCTTTCTCTCTGAGGGAGATATTTGAGTCGACCTTCAGCTTGCTTTCTCCTACTTGAGTATCTGATGAGATTTTTCTCTCTTCACTTCCACTTCCACCCATTCCACCAAGTCCCCAGAAACATTTCAGTGGTACTGGTTTTGTCTTGAAAATCTGGTATTTCGAATACATTTCAGTAAACGTTTGACAGAGAAAAAAAAAAACAACTTTGTTTGGCAATAAGATATATAATGCTCCTCTATCTTTTTTTTTTTTTTAAGCAAATAGAAATTCAGAGGTGCCTGTATGTATTTCTGCTGTCTGCAAAATCAGACATGTACGGACGATGATACCAAAGCTCCCGTGTTGCCCCACAGGCTCTGGCAGTCACTCGACATCGGTGCTGGCATTTTTGTCAGGAAGCAGAGGGGCAGCCTGCATCTCAGTGCATCAAAAACTGCAGCTGAGAATTAACAGCTGAATTTGTTCAGCTAAACTGGCTCTGAAGCTGGTTAGCAGTTAAGATACTTTACAGCACACCACGGTAGACCTCTGGTATTTCTGCTAATAGTAACATTCTATAAACTGAAAGATATTGTTTATACAAAACTGCATTCTAAGAATAGCCCAAATTCAAATACGCATCAATATTGAAACCATGGTGACACTTCATACACAGATACAAGTTACAGCACTTGCTTTTATTCTCTGCTTTCAGAATTGAACTACTGGGAACTGCAAGGAAAGACTGTGATACTCACACAGATCTGCCTTTCTCAGATTTCTCATTCTTATGATTTTCACAGAGAGTGAGCAGCACGGGCATTCTTCACTCTGCAGAAAAATGACAAAGTTATTACCTGCATGAATATTAAGTTGTTTATGCTTCATAAAACATGCCCTCCCATAAGCGCGTGTTGCAATTTTCAAAGCGGTGCAGCAAAACTAGAAGATTAATTACTTGCACTGCTTTGGAAGTTAAAACCATGTCTACGTAGAGTTAGAAAAAGAGTCAGAAAAAGAGGAAATATTCCTCTGTGTATATATGTCATTTATGGAAGAAATAACAGTAAAATGGATAACAGTAAAATGGTTTTAAATAAAATTAATGCTTGCATTACATGACAGGACATTTTAATTTAAAAGAAAACTTTATCAACAATTAAGCTGGAAAAATAAGCTAGCAAAGAGTGAGTGTGCATGAGAAGCACCTCCATCAAACATCTGTAGACAAATATATAATAAGTTTAACTCTCTTGAACAGCTGGAATTTCACATGGAAATCGGGTATTTTCTTCGGATAATTTTATTTGGTAAAAATTCCAACTTTCCATTTAAATTTTTATCAGGAGCTTTTCCCAGAATCAGTGAAGAGCAAATACATGAAAGGTTGTGAGGTGTTCAGCTATTGCGGTCAGGAAGAGGAGAACGAATGAAGTACAAAGAACTGCTAGGAAACAAAAATAATACATGGTAAAACGTATAATCATGATGCCGTAGACTTCAACATCTCAGCTATGTCCAAAAGCATCATGACTCCAGAGAAAAATTAAACTGTTCAGTGAGTGAGGCACCACTAGCACAAATGCAGCAGAACCTACACGAAAGAAAACAGCTTAGAAGAGATGTTAATGAAACTTCCCAACCCAAACCAGATGCTAGATATTTGGAAAAAGGGTCATTAGCTGAAATGTCAAGCACAGAACGAAAGACAAATAACTAGACACAGCCCAAACAAATTATTAATTCTTGCAGATTTTAGTATCTGAAGCTTTAGATATTGCTTCACTGTAAATCATTACCTAACCCCTTTCCCACTTTCTGCTAGCAAAATAACTCCATTAAATCCCTTTAGGGAGATTACGTCACTTCTTTTCCAGTTAGGTATTGACCCAGCTGAGGAGTTGGATACAGCCCCCCCCCATCACTCTTGAATTATGATAAGCCAATCTTGGTCTGTATTTTTGTCTCACTCCGAAACACAAGGGCATGTTTTAACGTCTTCTGTCTGGATTCAGGTTCTGGATGGAATAATTCTTCTGCCCCCCCCATCACCAAGAAGCCTCTACTTTTGCTCTTTCTCATGAGGCTGTTTCAGTGATTAAGGGCAAGGAGAAGAGCAGAGATGACAGTCCTGTTCCTTGTTTTGTACACATATTTTCCGCACAAAGACTATTGCCAGACTCTGTTCATTAATCTCCTCATCTTTCAAAAGGATGAACCTGTAAATCCTTTAAATCCAGCATGTGACTATACTCATAGCTGGCAGATGCTGCACTGTGGAAGAGCCCAACTTGCATCAAACCACAGATTCATCCCAAATCCACAGCAAGCTCCTGTGAGGCACCTCAGACTGCTTCTCATCCTCCATGTGGATAACTCACACCCTCATGGAGTGGCTGAACTTCCTTCCACTACCAAAAGTGCCTCCACAGGGCAGCCAATATCAGCACAACTATCAGTCATCCTGACATAAATAAATACATAAATGAATTTGGATTAACAGCTCCCAAGTCCTCTTCTAAGCACCACAATGCCAATCACAAACCCACCTCAGGTTCATCAACCCATCTCAGCTTCTAATGAATTATGGTCTGAGTTTTCACATTCTTACCTCATGAGCACTCCAGTATGATCCCATCGTGCGCCCAGATGCATACAAGTCAGATACGAATGTCACTGGACTGTTAGAGGCAACAGCTGGCAGTGGCTCACAAAGTACCTCTGCAAACTTTAAGGAGGCACCTGCTGAGGAGCAAGTGGCTAATCCATGCTCCACCTTCCTCATTGCCTGAAAGGGAAAGTATGAAGGGAGAAGGGGAGGGAATTTGCTGAGCTTATTTGTTAGCTAAACACCAGAGGTGTGTTTTTGGGGAAGGCTGTACACACCAAGGTGCTAAGAGTTATTAGCAATTCAAGATAAGGGAGCGATAACGCACAGCACTTATTCATGGATACGTATGACCTGGCAGCCTAAGCAATGCACAAATCAGAGAAGATAATAGCAGCTACACGTAGGCTGGAGAAAAAAAGAGCTCTACAGCACCCCAGTCGACAACTGAAAATATTGTGGATGAAATAACTTTAAAAGACCTTCTATTTCAACAAAATGTTATTTATTTTCCTTTTCTTGGAAGTAGAGGGGGTTGAGTTGCTTGCTGGTATATGTTTCCCCAGTTTCATTTGTATATTTGTCACGTGGATATACATTTTCCTGCTTTCAGAACCCTTCCGCAAACACAAAACTTCTGAGTAAACCAAGACAGTGTCATCAAATTATGATAAAAAAAATGACAGCAAACTTTTCCATTTTCTGGCAGAAAATTGTACAGCAGTGTGTATTCACACAGGTGAATAGCCTTTGCCCAGGTCCAACTACTAACATGCCCAGATGCCGGATATGAAATGATGACTTGAAAACTGCAGGAGGTGATACTATACTCTCACAGTACTCACATCCTGTCCCCTTCTACACGCACATCATGAAAACGCACAATAAAGAGAGTCAGTTCTGGCCTTACAACTTTTCACTGCATGAAAATTACTTTAGTCATCAACACTTTAGGATTAGAAATCTACCCTTCATATCTTTCCAATTAAAAAGATGTGAAATGACACAAGATAACAGTCCATTAACATTATGTCCGGCAAAAAAAAGGCCCTCAATCAGACAAGCAGCCTTAGCTATTTATCCCAAAACTGAGAAAATGGATCTGAAATTGGCTAAACCTGGACTGTTTTGTTAGCTCCTGTCTGAACTGATGTTTTGTGAGCCATTCCCCTGAGAAATTCTGAGAAAGTCTGAGAAGACTATGGAAGATGATGTCTTTCCACAGGTTAAAAAAAAAAAAAAACATAAAAAAACCAACCAAACCTCAAAAAACACAACAACTCTAACTAAACAACACTGAGGAATGTCCAGCTGAGGTAGAGAAGGATGTAGGGAGTCACTGGCTCACCCCAAAACAGCTGAGAAATAACTACTTCTTGAATAACTCAAGGAAAGAAAAAGAGAGGACCAATATTTAACCGTCTATCACCTCTCCTACCCAAGGGGTACCCTCTGCAGGAGTTTCCTCCACAGTAAGTGCTGCAAAACATGGAGCTCGAAGGAGTCTGTCCCAAACACTGGCTGTCAAGTGCCTCTGCTAGAAGAGGACCCAGCAGTAGTCCCACCACAGGCACGTGGGACAAGACATCTAGTGTGAACATGTAGTAAATGGAGAACACAGTAACCCAAAACACCATGCCAGTGTCTGAGAAACTACTATTTCTGGTTTGGTTCAGATTATCTGAGATTTTAGGGTGCATCACAAATTCTGACAAGGGGCATACGGAAGATGGAGCAGGCTATAGTCCTCAGAGAACTGCTTCCCTTTTCTCAAGAATATGTTTTTTCTCAAGAATATGTGTTTTCTGACCAGTTTGAGGCTGATAAAACCAGGAAGGAGGAGGTGCTCACCATTTACTATCAAAAAGTCCACAGGCAAAGTCAAGCAGTGTGTCTAATCCTGACCAAAAAAAAAAATCCCCAATGAGGGCCAACAGCTGAAAAGTGAAACTGAAACAGAGTAACTCAGCGAGCCCCCAGACTTCCTGAAGCTGAGGCAATACCCAGATCTCTTTGCAATAACAGGGGGACTCTGACAAATATGATGACACCCTCCCTGGTGGGCATTAAGGATTCAGTCATGATGCCCCTTTTGACAGTTTGAGCACCTTATTTTGAGCATATCAGTGGCTTCTCAGATAAAACTGTGGGCAGGATTTTAGAAGATAAGTTTGAAATTGTGTATGTAACTTACTGGGAAATTTGTGGAGAGAAAAGACTCTCCTATAGCTCTTGCCTACTTCTTTTAGGCCAGGCTACTCAAGAAGGTGAGGGACTCCTGTAAGTCTCATGCTGGCTGGCCTTTGACAAACTCGCAGCTGCCAGCACCTGCCTTTCGTTCACAATGCTTCTGTGGGACTATGATCAAAAAGACAGCAAAAAACAACTTCTTAACCAGCTCAGGTTCTAGAAAAGACCACATCTTTCCTGAGTAGCTTGCCTCTGAGGAAGAATTCACACTAGAAACAGAAGCTACATGTCTCTCTCTGTAGGCTATTTCTTGGCCTGTAGGGTGTTTGAATAGATTCCCTTCTCCTCAAAACACATAGGCTTTTTCTTTTTCTTTTTTTTTAATCCAAACAGTTCATATTTTTTCATAATATCTGAAAACCTGTCCAAAGGGGCAGAGGATTATGAAATATCTCATTAGCTGAAGAGGAAGAAATGCAAAATATTTATTCTCCCATGTATCTACGTTCAGGTATTCAATGATGGTTGATCAACATCCATGCTTTGGTGGTGAAGACTCTTGCTCCTTGGAAATGACACAGAATTGTTTCCTGCGTTATAAACTGTTCTCCTGTAGAGCTTGAAGAGGAGTGCTGCTTTTTGTTAATAGATTGCTTATCAGGTCCTTTATCAGATGTGTGCATGCATCATTTAGTGCATTCCCAGGAAGGGTATTTCTTCTGTCCTTTCGCAACTACACTGGTGTTTGAGAGCTGTTATGCTTTTGAGCTGTGTGTGTATAAATCAGCTTTTTCCCCTCAGCTATTGCACTTCAATGTGCTTGTCAAATAACTAGTTAGACTGTGGCAATCATATAATCTTAATTAGTACTAACATACCTAGCAGCTGTAGTTTACATTTTGTGGTTGCTTAACAACTGTGATGCAGTGAGCAGAATATTAGTATCTTACTCCATTTCTTCAGTGTGATTCTGTGTGTTCAATTACCATACATCCTACAATCCCCCTCACATGCTATCTGTTTCAGTAATATTTCAATTCACTACATTAAGCAAGCTCCAGATGACGCTGAAGCAAAATTGCATTTCAGGGAGACAACTGCAGCACACACACGTGATCTGAGACAGAACACCATTGATTGTGAGAGGAAATGGCAATGGTCCTTCAAAAAACAAATTCATAAGCTTGATTGAATTGATAAGAATACATGTCACCAAAAAACTAAAAGGCCACCCATCTATACATCTCTTATCCAACACAAGTTTGAAAAATCAAATATCCTTCTTAAGATATATATATTTCATGACAGATCATGACAAAAAAGCACCTGGGAAACAAAACTCTTAAAAGGTAGAACACCATTTTATTCAAGTTATTAAAACTAAGTAAAATGATTTAAGTTGATAATGCATGGTCACCACCTTCTGTGTCTGAAGAGGGTTTTATGGATTTTCTACCAATGGTCCCAAAGAAATGCTGGAATATTTTGCAGGTGAAAAAATACTAGCAACCAGCCATTAAGACAATAAGAAACTGCAGAGATAGAGAGCTAAAACTATTTTCCCACCACACACAGCTAAATCTTCTCCTCTTGAGCATCACTGTGAGATGGTGTTAACAACATAGATGGCTGTGTTTGATATCACAACTCCAGATCAAAAAGCAAGTACTGCTTAGTAAACTGAACCATGTGGTGTGAAACAAATATTTCAAGTTTTCTTTTTTGAGAATGTTACTTAGTTAGAGATGGCACTTGCCAAGAACAGTGAAGTAGCTATCGCGTATGTGCTGTAACAGTAAATATTTAGTAAGGGAGAGGAAAATGCTGTTCAAGAGGAGGACTGTGCTTGTGATACTGGCTGGCTCACTGCTTGTTTCTTCCGTGCCACAGCCATGCGCAAGGCCTGAAGAATCGTGTTCTCATTGTTCATGATGTTGTAATTAGTCAGCTTCAGGAGCTTGTTGAAATCTTCTGCTTTCAGCGAGACCTCCCTTGTTGAGTATGGAGAGCAGAAACTGGAGATGTCAACCTTGCCCTGTTCCATTTCAGCGGCACTACGTGACATGCCTGTCAAGGGAAAAAATGAGGATTTTTTTATAGTCCCAGGGAATTGCAGTACTCTGATAGACTATGTCAAGAATAATTTAGACACATCACAGATGCAATTGCTATGAAGGCAAGTGCAGTGCTATGATGTCTGAAAAGTCTACTTCTGAACAAAGTCTATTGGAATTAAAAAAAGTAGTGTCACTAAACATCATTCCATTGCAACCAGCACCTTCTACTGGCCAACTCATGGCACGTCATTTTATGTGGTCACAGATGCTCAAGTCTTACCCTGCAGGTGCTTGAGTAGAATACATAATAAAGGTAAAAGGAATAAGGAGATATATAGAACAGGAAGAAGCAGAATATTAGTAGCCTTGGAAATCATCACCAAAAAAAATCCTGCATCTCAAACACTAGCACAAAAGGGCGAAGTGACTGTACTAGTTTGTGTACTATTGCTTTGATTTTCCAGCATATACAACCAACATCCTAAACAGCCCAAATAGAAAGCATAGCGGCCCTCCATAGAACCATTCTATACTGTACAGGTATTTCTCCCCCAGATCTGACTGTCATAAAAATACATAATCTGAAAAATATGCTTTGTTCTACATGCTAAAGATCACAAGAAGAAATTAGTTCCCATTCCTCTACTTGAGGAACGAGTTTCATCTTTCACTGAATTGCACCAAGACTCAAACTAAAATTATGCACGTGATTTCACCTGATTTTGCAAACAGTTTGTGTCATCCCATTTTGCAATGTACTCGCTAGTAGGAGCATGCAAACAAACATTTTTTGCCTTGGGATGAGGAAGAAGCACCCAGGGAGTGAGAAAGTCCATTGGGTCAATAAAATAAGCTGGGAACTGTTAACTTACCAGGTGCTACATATCTTTGGAAGGTGTCATTCACTAATGGAAAATAAAGCAGCAGAGGAGCTCCCGGGGTGTCTGCACCATCAAACACGTAGCACTCCTTCAGGTTCTTCTCATCGTCCTTCAGCCCAATGCTGGGAAATGGAATTCCCTGCTCCGAGAAGTATCTGCAAGCCTGTTCCAGGGGCTGGACACAGCCCAACAGCAGCAGTGTAAGGAACGGAAAAGATACCCAAGATCAGGATGCTGCCAAAGGCCAGTAATTCATGCCAAGTTGCACAAAATAGACTGATAGCACTGGACAGCCAGCAATAATGTGAGCACCTGCAACCCCCGGGACTGTTTTTCTCTTGCCGGAGGAGCTATTTGGAAATAGTCTTACAGGCAAACACCTAACGTCAAGATGGCAAAGTGTGTTTAAATATGCACATCTCTAAAATGGGAATATGGTTTAGGAACAGAGCAGATTAATTCAAAGCATGTTATAGAGCATCATTAATTAAAGGAGAACTAAGTCAGAAAAATATAGATCTAAACAAAACTAAATTTGTGGTCCAAGACAGTAAGGTTCACAGTCACCTTGTTTATATAGCACTATAACTTGTGAGTTGACCTTAGTAGACTTTAGCAGGGCTTTGAGACCAACTTACACATTTCTATAACTTGGAATTCTAGAAATAATATGAGATTTCAAGCTAACATACTTTAGACCTCAAAATATAACACTAAAAGCATTTATCAGAAAGCTCATTTGTGATGACAAAATTTGTTTAATTATCAAACAAAACACTGAAGAACCACCTCAGTTTGTTTGAATTAAATATTTCCAAAACACTTCAGAGTACAAGAAAGAAATGTAGTGCAAGTTATTACATATGCTCTTTTTCAGCTGCAGTGGAGACAAATATTTTTCATGTCGCATCATGGCGTAAGAGCAGCATTAAAGTATCTTTCATTTGAAAAATGACAGAAACTTAAGAAGTGAACTTTGTGTTTCCTGTAGTGCCCTTCAGGGACAGGTTTACAAATACACGTCCATATTTGAAAATATAAGTCTGTCTTTTTACATGATGAATACCACTTTCAAAATCTATATAATCATTTTAACTAAACCAGATTTCTGCAAACATAGTAAATGTGTTTGATATCTTGCTTCAAGCCTACTGTTCTTGGACAGCTAAATATGTGCTATTAAATCTTACATATAATTGTAATTGAAGTTGCAGCTCAACCATCGTAACTTCACTGTGCCACTCTGTAGTTCATTGATGAAGCACTTAGGGCTATTTCAGAAGTGGTTTGAAAAAAGTAGAGATATTTTCCCCTCTGGGAATTTCCATTCTTCTTCTAAGGTTTGGAAACACCACGTTACTAAATTCCACTAAGTTCTACACTTTAGAGACACCTGTCTGAAAACTGTGGAAAGCAAAGGAAAAGCCATTACTAAACAAAGACAGTTTTGTGACTTCTCACCAAGGTCTGTGATCCCCCAGTGTAATTTAAGTGTATGATGACGTCCACTTTCCGCTCTGGTCTCATAAGGGGTGGGCAGCTGGTTTCAAAGAAGAAAGCTGCATCCACCAATTCCAGGTGCTCCGAGTGGCCTCGCAGGTCATTAGGAGAGGTGTCTAGCAAAGTGTCTAAAGAGTAAAAGATACAGAGCTATTAGAAAACTGCAGAAAGATATCTGTCAAGTTAGAAAGCAAAAGGAAGGTGAGCTTTCCTCCCATCCAGGATTTTCCCTTTGCTTTAGAATAGCATGCAGCAACCCTAAAGCTCCCCTCAGCCTCTCCACTCATGTTTTGTTTGTGTTTCCAAACCCATGAACTGCACTAAAACCTAGGCAGGTGTTCCATACGTGCAGAGCCCTACCCCAGCAATTTTAATCCCAGTGAGGACTTTCAGTACCAAAAATTGAACAGTTGTATTACTGGAAGTGAAAGATGTTAGGGGCTACTTTGTTCTCCATCCTGTCCTTTTAGCAAGTATTAACAGCTAACCACAAAGCCCACTCACTTCTCTTCAGGACATGCAAACACCCCTTGCTAAATCCCAGCCCCTGCACCCTCCCCGATGACCACTGAGGCATGTAGGCTGGAGTGCTGTCCACACCTTTCCATTTTGTGAAATGCTCCTGTTGGATATACTCGTTGTGCATCTGGAAGCCCCTCAGGAAGTTGTGGTACTTGGAGACGGCAGGGCGGTCCGTCAGGATGTCCCGGAGAGCCGTGGAGAGGCCACTTGTAGGAGTGAACATGCATGTAGCCATCTCATATGGCTTCTCGGGCAAGTCCGGTTGTTCCTCTAGAGACACATGGCATAAATGACGTGCAATTGAATTATAACCACAGTTAAGAAGAAGCTAGGCTAAAAGAGAAGAGAGGGTCAGCAACTCTTCTGTACCAATAGTAATCATGTGTTCACAACTCTCAGCATTGCGTTATTTTTCCCTGTGATCTGATTTGAGTTCCGGTTAATTTCTTGACAAAAATATAAACTGACTTTTGTTTTCTAAACCCTGATTGGCTATGTTTGACTAAAGGAACATTTTTCTCATAACACAACATAATTTTGGTACACATTAAAGTAATTCATTTTTCCAAGCAAACTAAAACCAGGGAAAGTTATTTTGCCTATCTATTTGAGGTAATTACTTCTTTTAGATTCCTTGTAGGTTAAATATGAAATTCAAAGCTTATTTTGAAAAGAACAGAAAAATCTGAACATTTTCTTTTTAAAGCATATATTTTTACTTTAAAAAAAAACCAGTTTGTTCAATTTTGTTTGGGTGTGGCCAGCTGAATTTGACACAAACTTGCAAATTATTTATATACACTCAGACATAAGAGTTTGATTTTTTTTTCAAAAACATAGTCCACAGAAATGTGACTCAAGTCTGTTCACTACAAGTTCAGTCAGTTTTTGAGGGAGGGGTGCTCTCTGCAGCCTGATTAGATATTGGAAAGGAAACACTCAAGCTTCTCTCTTACTAACATATAGTTGACATTTATCTTATGTATCCACCTTACGTATCCATCCCTGCTTTCCATCAAGATCTATCTAATGGTGCCTTTCCTTCTAATAATAATCTCACTATTTAAGCAAAGCACTGGCTAGTCAGTCAAATCAATTCACTTCATTTTCCCAGTGCCTCCCATACCCCAGGGCTGAGAGCATCAGAATGACAGAAAAACTCAAAAAATGAGAAACTTGAGCACAGCTACCCTATCAGAGGGGCCTGGAGGAGAGAGGCCATCAGTCAAAGGGTACTTGAGATTTACCTATTTCAGTCACTTTGTCTTGGGTCCACCTGTGCCAGAAGTCCTCTGAATTGTCAGCTGCATGCCAGGCATCCAAGAGGTTTTTGGAGAAGATACTACTCCACATTCCTAGGAAGTGGGAGAGGTATAACAAGTAGTGCTGAGGTAAACACGAGGAAGTTATTTTAAAAACTGCCTTCTGGCTCCTTCCACAACTCTTCTCGAACTTTTTCATATTCCTATCCAATTTTTGCATAAGTCCAGACATCTATTTCAGTGGTGGAGCTGACTCAGAAGGTAAACTTATTTCAGAAGAAATTTCAAAGTACTTTCTCTTCTGTCATATTTTACCTGGAAATTTTTTTTTTTTTTTGAGAAATTTTATATTGTCATTTTTCTACTTCCATTTCCCTCTTCCTTGATAAAGAAATATTTTCAGACAGCTCCTTCCCTGATTCCCCTCTTTCTTGCCCTATTTATTTCTTCTTAACATTTCCTTCAGTTTCCACAGTCTCATAGATTTCCAACTTTCAAAGTGTTTGCAAGCTATGAGAAATGATGATGCTTCAAAAGAAGTCATGAAGGTACATAACAACTTATTTGTCTTCTTAGTTTCATTTTAACTTGGTCCAAATGCTAAAACCACCTTTGCTAGCAAGGGAAGCTGAGTGACCCCCAGGCGACATGCTGAATTTCAGCTGACTGACACAGTACCTCTGCTGCCACATGCAGAACAGCAGGTTTCTGGGGGCTAATTTCCAGAATCATTAGTGTATTAAAATCTTGTCACTCCTGCAGGCTGGTGAGTCACCTTGCATGAAGCAGATCCGGGACTCAGGGAGCTTCTTCATCAGGCGACCCATGAAGAACTCGCTGCCAAAATCCTCCGCACGAATGAAGGCACCATACTTCAGGAAACCCACCTCATACGGCGTGAACTCCACCCACTCTGCCAACACACGCACCAACAATGTTAGCTCCACTACTAAAACAGTCAAGTCATCGTATGTGGAATAAACCGTTCAGGCACCAGCCCTTGCAGACAAGGTGGCTTAACATGTGCCTTGAGCAAACCCTGCTGACAGCCACCACTGAACCAGCTATCACACCGTCTACAGGTTTGTGAGAGAACAATGTCAAGGTTAAGGGAAAATTTAAATTCTTCTTTCTTTTTGTCTGGCAAGTGGGAAGTTTTCTCATGGAAGATGGACTAGAGCTTGGGCTGACTTCTGTTGCTTTTATTGCCTTTTAGCCAACCATGAAAAACATGAATTAAGCAAACTTGAAGCTTCTTTCTTTCTTTAAGAATTCATAGTGTTTCTGAGATAGTGTCACAGATCTATGTTGTGTTATTACTCTGAAGTTAATGACTGAATATGCACACTTACATGCCAGGAGATCTGAAAAAATACTGAACTGTTGCTGTCTATCCTGTGGGTGCCCACTTACTCTTTACATCTCTGAACAGGACTTCTCCTGGCTTGGAGTGAGAATTTAAAACAATTTACCATTTTTTACAGTATCCCCACACTGTATCCCCCCAGGTAAAAACATAGCTCTTTTCCAGAGTTGAAACATTACCTCTAAAATCTTTGGTGGCAACTTTGTCCTTGACATTGAGTGCAAGGTAGATGGGCAGCGGGTTCTGACCCTGATTCACTGCCCGACGTTGATCAGAAAGTCTGTGGTGGCATTTCTGGATTTGGAAAAAAAAACCCAACAGTTAGCTGATAATCAGTTCATTAAAGACATCAG
Organism: Dromas ardeola; assembly: GCA_013398915.1. Classification (NCBI taxonomy): domain Eukaryota; kingdom Metazoa; phylum Chordata; class Aves; order Charadriiformes; family Dromadidae; genus Dromas; species Dromas ardeola. The sequence continues at coordinate 284,461 of VYZM01013565.1, forward strand.
CTTATAAAGTCTGAATATGAGATATCATTTTCCTGAACTTCCTCCTAAATTTACTTCCATGTGCTTGAATAAAAGAGGGCAAGAAAATCGTGGGAACAGGAATAATTGTTGTTAAGATAACCAGCCATGTTCTACATTCAATATGCAACGACAGTAATGAGTTTCTTCACATGCTGTTCTAACTTTGCATTGCTAAACGTAAGTGAAAAAGTAGGGCAGATCTGGGTAATTCAGCTATTATCACATACTTCATCTATTAAACATAGGAGTTCTTCAAGGCAGCATGTTAATGACCCCTCTAGTCAAGATTTTTTTTGAAAACCATATTGAAAGTTAACATCCACAGAGGAAAAATCCTTGAGCTGTCCAATACTAACAACTTATCTTACACAGGAAATGGAGATTTTGAGTGTACTTCAGCCACATTAAATTCTAGCAAATTTTGCAATGTAGCACTGAGGCAGAAATACAATGTGAAATATGGTATGAAATGAGAGTATTTCATTTTATCTAATTCACCTAGACAAAATATAAACAATGTTTACAGGATTTTAAAATAAAATAGCTTTTTCCCAGCTATCATCAGTCTGCTAGTTTACATAGAAGGTTTTGCTTGTGTCATTACAACAAAATAAGGAATGGTAGGTTCTGAGACATCAAATCCAAAGTAGTGGAAATGCACCTCCAAAATCACAGTTTCTGTAGCTAAGATGTCTCAGGATCTATATGCTGTTTCATCACTAAATCACAAAGTGCAGTAAGTACACATGGGGTACATCTGCAGTACAATCAAGGTATGACTGCAGCTTGTGTAAATATTGCAGCAGTGGAGACATAAAAGCATGGAGCCATAAAAAACACCTAAGAACCCCAAATTTCTTGGACAGCTGCAACATTAATCAGCATGCTGGCTACTTTGGAGCTTGTCTGAGCATTTCTGTGTTACATTTAAGCACACTTTTGGCTCCTCTGTAGAAATATGCTATGTCTCCAAGTTATTAGTGTAAATAAGTGGTGTTCTGCCTACATACCAAGTACAATGTTATTGGCCATGTGTCTCTTCCTAGGGTTTTACTTTCTCATAATGGTCATAAAGATCAAGTCACCAACTTTATGATTAGAAAGATACATAGACATTACCCCATCATTTAACATGGATTCAATCATGAGCCCCCACAGATCAATAAAAGATGTTTTATGTCCTGCTTGGGTCCTTTGGCTCAGCTCTCTGTAATAATTCCTCAGACTTCTCATGCAAAAAGCCCCCATCTTGCACTTGGCTGCTTGCTTCCGAGCTTCGATAATTATTTCTCCAAGATCCTTACGTGACCAATCGGCATCTTCATACAGTTTTGTCATGGTCCTGCAGGCAGGAAGCATGATGGAAAGCGGAAAGAAATCACAGAATCATAGAACAGTTCGGGTTAGAAGGGACCTTAAAGATCATCTAATTCCAACCCTCCTGCCATGGGCAGGGCCACCTCCCACTAGACCAGGTTGCTCAACGCCCCATCCAGCCTGGCCTTGAACACTTCCAGGGATGGGGCATCCACAGCTTCTCCGGGCAACCTGTTCCAGTGTCTCACCACCCTCACAGTAAAGAATTTCTTCCCAATATCCAATCTAAATCTACCTTCTTTCAGTTTGAAACCGTTACCCCTCATCCTATCACTCCACTCCCCGATAAAGAGTCCCTCCCCATCCTTCCTGTAGGCCCCCTTTAGGTACTGGAAGGCTGCTATATGGTCTCTGTGGAGCCTTCTCTTCTCCAGGCTGAACAACCCCAACTCTCTCAGCCTGTCCTCATAGCAGAGGTGCTCCAGCCCTCTGATCATCTTTGTGGATGATCACAAAGAAGATGCTTTTTCTTTTCAAGGTGCTTTTGAAACTCAGAGGATACACTTTGCAGAGCTTTGTGCACTTATTGTTTTATCTTTAGGTTACTCTTCTCTTTGAGTTTAGTTGGAGCAGAAATGCAAGTCTAAATGCAATCACTCAAAAACCTGGGATCCAACACAAGCAGCTATACCAGCTGTCTACGCTGCTTCTGTCCAACAGTAAATAACCATAAAGGATCATTTTGCATAGGACTAAGGATGTTTGCACTTCCAATGAAGTCTTCTCTTTTGGTTAGGGGCAAGTTACTTCAGTAACACCAAATGTATCATGCACAATAGGCCTTTCATGGGTGACCCTGGCATTCATAGACCAACGATGGAAGCAATAACTCAATAGACCCCTTTTACACTCACCAATATCTAAAACCCTAGACAAAGCATGGGTTTTGCTTAACACGACAAGATTCAAACAACAGGATCAAAATGCCTTCTCACCATGTTGTGCCAGACGAGCCACTGATGTATGAAATGCAATCCAGAACACGCAACTTTTGAAGACCCAAAATGCTGCCATACATGGCAGTGAGTGCTCTTATCCCACATCCTGCTGTGGTCACAGCCACTATAGGCACCTGTTCAACACAAAAAAGGGCAGAAAGCATAGGTGGAAAAATGGCATTAAGGCACATTTTTGTCAAAAGGTGACAAACATGTAAAAGCCAGATACAGACAATAGTAAAATATGTAGATTAGAGATAAAGCAACATTGCTCTGAGTTATAAATAATACAAGTTGCTGGACATGGGGTATACTAGAAGATCTTGGCACTTCAGGAAGGATTTTTAAGAAGCACGAACAAAACTCATAGGTTTGAAACTCCTTCAAATGATTCACTTGAAAGACAAGTGGGAATAGAGACATTGCTTATCCAGACAGACTTTTGAGCTCTCCATCTGAGATGAACCTGGCTGCAAACAGGGCCCTGGAGAAGGAGCTGCTGACAGAGGTCCTCACTCCTCACCTGGATGGAGGTGAGAAATCACTCCTCATCTCCAGGCTGGAGGGAAAGGAGAGGGAAAAATTCCCCAGCAATGCCTTTCCTGGTTACCTCATGGTCTTGCAGATCTTCCTCCAGATGAAGAACATCCTTCAGTGCAGCAGCAACCACCCTCCTCCGGTTTTGCAGGAAATTCTGTTCATCAGTGCACAGGTCAAACCCCAGGCGGGCATCTAGGTTTCTTGGCCTGAAACACAGACCCTGAGTCCTGAGACCAGGGCACAAATATTATTATATTATCATTCACCGTGGTCAACTCCAGCTATGCTTGTGTGTGTTTACAGACCAGTTTGTGGACAGTATAATGTAATACATGAGAAAGAGCAACACCACAGACAGGCCTCTGCTAATTGCTGTAGCTGCTAAGAAGAATGTCAATGGGAATTCAGAGCAGAACATGACATACTGTCCTGGTATGGTAACAAGGTTCCTCCAATACACTTTGGGTTTTATTTGCTTATATAATTTATTTTTCATGTTTCAGTAGTGCCTGCCTTATGTGCCTGTAACTGGATAACCGCTGTCAACAGGCACTGCAGTTGATTAGGGAAACAGCTACCATGCCGTGGTGTTATTTTGTTTGTGTAATACAGAAATATGATTTCTTTGTGAAGCTGCTCTCTCCATCTGTGAGCATAGCAGTGCACACAAATCGAGATCTCCTTACTGAGCTGCTCTAACATCTTCGAAACTTGGAGGAAAGGGGACCTATGATTTAATTCTCCATCACTGAAAAAGGAAAACCTGACAAACAAAAGCCTGCAAACCAAAGATGAACACAACTCTGCTTACAACTGGGCCTGCATGGACCCCTGCTGATTTCAAATGAGCTTTGCGTAGGTTACAGGATCAGGTCTTGCTGGAGACTCACTTACCATTCATTTGCCTTTGTGTACAAGTCAATTGTCCTGTCCTGAAAATCGCAATACAAACAGTGTAAGCATGCTCAGGTCATTAATCCTGCGCCTTCCTCCCCCACTCCATCTATGGGCTGAGTTCCACTATCTTTGCAGTCAGCAAAGCAGCTGCAGAATCTGGCCAGCAAGGGTCTGGGTTGTGAGAGATATAACGAGCTCTAGTACAGTCTGGGTTGAATAGAAGTGGGCCATTCACCCAAGCCAGGTGGGCTTAGGGCCCCTCAGGTTTTCATAGCTGAACACCTAGTTTGACCTTTATTTTCTGGGAAGGTCATTGAAAGCTGGGCATCTGAAACACAGGCATATGGATGTTCTCTGTTTTATCTTCTGCTTCAGGCTTTCCCTTTACAAATATAAGTCTTAATTGTCATATCCATTACTGTTAGCTCGCATGCTATGTTGATGAACGTATTAGATATGTCCTGAGGAAATTAGTTTAAGCTCAGAACAGGGTTGAATGGCATGCCTGGAACCACATGCAGAATTAAAAGAAAACAATACATATTGCATAGTTGCAGAGTGACTGTCATTCACACCTTACACTGTAGCATGTGTCGTGTCTAGCAGGAACTGATTCATCACGCACGGAACTGAATGTGTGTTGGGCTGGTTTTTATTATGAAAGACTTGTTCTCACCTCTGCTATTGTTATTTTCTCTTGTATAGGAAGCGAGTTCAGAGCTAGAGTCACAGACTCATTCAGATCCCTTTCATTTTGACTTGATATAGACTGGAAAAAAAGGTAAAAAAAATAATTACTTAGCCATTATACAAAAAGGGGGAAAAAGAGATAGGTAAAAGCAGTCTCCCCTACTTCACTTACATACATGCACTTACCAATTCCCTGCATACACAGACCTGCGCACACACTCAGGTCTTAGAAGTCCCCAAAGAAATACACAGTAACAGGCCAGCTACGCATTAGCAGCCATCACGTACCCTGCTGAGCCGCCTTCGCCGGGGTAGAGCCACCGTGAGCGCCGACTGATTATACTTGATGTAGTGGAACCTGGCCGGGGAGGTCGGGCAGAGGCAGGAGCTCAGCGTGTGGGTCTGGGTTCCTTCATATGACCCGTCCACAGTTAACGCAAACTTTCTCTCTGAAGCAAAGGAGTTTCAAACTGAAGTTCTCCAAAAAATGCGGATAATTTGCACAGTAATGTAATATATGTTTTCCTTAAGTAATGACTTCATTTGATACCCAAATATAGGATAAATAAACAGAGTGACTTATCTGAGCCTTTGGGTTTCATTTTCAGAGCTCTTGTACAGAATGTGCCATATAATAATTGTTGCTATAGTACCACTGCACAATATACTGTGATTGTTGAGACTACTGCTCTATTTATTAGATAATGATTCACAGCTGATAAAAATACTTTTTGGCAGAAAAAAGTACTCTCACCTGAAAATCTGAACTTTTCCAAGTACCTCAGCTATAAGAGAGTGTATGGTACTAAAATACTATTCTGGCATAATAATAAAGTATTTTGAAAATTTCAGACTTTTGGGAGAAACTGGTTTTTTTTGTAGGAGGACACAGCTCTCTTTAGAACCAGTAAAATCTCAGTCCTTCTATCATGTTTCCCTTTACTTCAACGTGTAACATTTCTTTTGAAATAATTACTAGCACTCATGAAAATAATGTCTGGCGGGTTTTGGCCTTCATATAATAAGTCTCAGATATGTGCCCTCAAGTAATTGAAAAATGATCTTTATATAGAATGGAATCAACCCAGGTTCAAGGTGAAATGTACTCTGTAAATCCACAGACCCAAAGGTATATATCAGTCTTTAAAAGAATTATCCCACTCAAGAATTTTCAGCTACATCTAGCAAACTTCTTCACTGTGACAACGGAGCTCAACTGGATCATCCATGTGCTTGAGCAGTTTGCTGGATGGGGGCCATCAGGAGATGTCAGAGTGAGATGTTATAAAAATTGCATAGGAGATACACAGGTCACAAGCATGGACTAGATAGGGTAGTGATGCACAGCTTAAAATGTGCAACAAATGTCTTTGGTAATATACTGTGTGTCTTGTGTTTCACCTAGTGGCATGTTTTATATTGTTATGCCTAAAGAAATTTTAAGAAGTTAAACTGATAGAAGAAGCCGAGTCCTCATTCTCCCCATTTTCTTTGTCTCTGAATCCAGAAACAACAGGAGTTAGCTCAAAAATATTCAATTCCCTGCGCAAATACTTTGGAAAATTACAAGCATCTGACAAGATGTTACTATAGAGGAAAGTATTTTGTGGGGAAACCAGACCTCATGCTTATCACACTACATTCTGTAGCAATATGTATATTTTTGACCAACTACAGCCCCTTCCACTGGCCACTGGCATGAGTAAGATTTTGTCTCACATCTTAAATAACTTTAAACCAGGTTGTTCAAGTGTAAAACACTGTGTGTTTTTGCCATAAAGTGGTAACCAGGTTTGCTCCGTAAATCAGCGAAAGGCTCACCCGTACTGTCCTTCCTCAGCCTCCCACCATTCACCTGCACCTCCAAACAGGAAACTTCACGGGACTGTAAGAGACAACCAGGGAAAGAGAAAAAGGCATTAATTGTCAGCAGAGCTCTGCCTCGGATGGTCCCTTGGGCACATGCGGGGCGCAGGGGGCTCAGGGCATGTATTTTAGGGGAGAGATGGTGCCCGCCTGTAACCCCCCTACCTGGTCTAGGGAGGTAGTGTTGGGCTTCCACATGGGAAATAACAGGCCGTGTAGAGACGAGGAAAGAGAAGGGATCTGCTCGCCCCCACCTGAAGGAGCAGCCCCGCAAGGGCCTGGGGGAGGACTGGCCGCAGGAGAAGGGTCCCCGGGCAGGGTGCTCAGCCCAGCTCTCCCCGGGCAGATGGAGGGATGTCATCTGCCTGAACCCAGCTCGGTTCGGGCAGAGGCAAGTGCTGGTAGCAGCTCACAGCTTTTGGAGCTGCAGCCTCTCCCAGCGTGAGTCACTAGCAGGGAACGTGTGGGAAAGCCAATGCTGACACCCGCTTCAGCTTGCCTCTCGGCCAATGCCTTCATGGCACCGGATGGAGCAACTGCCCCGCACCTTTAATGCTAACCTTGCAATAAGCATTGCTATATGGCAGGGAAAGGATTATGAAATAAAAATTACCACTAAAACTCCATTAGTAACAATGTTTTCAGGAGGATCCGGACTAAAAGACAAAATGGAAAACAATCAATTCAAAACCAGCACTCTCTTTTTTCTGTTTGTTTTGGAGTTTTTTGTTGTTTTTTTCTTCTTAAACCCTTATTTAATCATTATTACATTATCATTATCTTTAAAAGTCCATCTTTGGACAGGCAGCATGAGCAAACAGCATCAAAAATTCCAGCTGGACATTCAATCCAATTTGTATCTCAGAGGCTTGAGTCTGAACTTCAAACTATTTATGGAGATCTGCTGAGGAGGAGCTCCTCATGGTACCAGACAGGATCAATTTCTGACACACTGAAGCAAATTTACACAGGGATGGCACAATTACACTATTGCCACGTATTGCTCAGTTCAAACCTAGGGGATCAGAGCTGAAAAGCTGGTAAATTCATGCAACGTGCCATAACAAAAAAGGAAAAAATATGACCATTTACCTTAGAAATCAGCAGCAGCACTAGGACTGATTTACATGCCCATTCTCTTCATTAACTGTACAGTCAGCGCAGAAACACAAAAAACTTTTTTTGATCTATTCCCACAACTGAAACAAATTCTAAGTATCATTTTCCCACATCCTTATGACAAAGCGAACGCCTGGGATCCCACTGTAAGGAGCAAGAGGGGTTTGAAACTTAAAACTTCCTGCTGCGCAGAATGCCCCTTGCAGCCTGGTGTAACAGCAGCCATCAGGGACATCTCTATGCTCCCATCAGCATCTGCGCTCGCTTCTGTGTGTCTGGATGCCCGGTGTAGCTGAACACACATCATGCACTGTCATGCACCCCTTCTGCATTAAATGCCCTACAAAGGCATTTCCTGAACACCCATAGTTCCCCTCTACTTTACTGAGACAGTGACAGTGTTAGGGGGCTGCAAGCGTAAACCAATGTTTTGTGTCAGTAGCATTTTGTCTCTGTCTTACATTTCTGTTGATCACCTATTTGACCTTACGCACCTGCTCTCCATTGTGAATTCAACCTCCAGCTCCTCTTTTCCCTGAAAAAGAGAATGAAGGCAGTCACTGCAGGTTGGTCCTCCTATGCAGAGAGACAGTCTACAGGAATCCATGCTCTTCAGAGGTCTCTATAAGCCAGTATGCACCTTTTTTTACTGCATATGCAACAGATTTCATTTTCTTCATGTTGCATCTGTTATACTTCTAGTATCACATACTTCTAATGTCATATCCATTATTTTAGCAGATTCCTAGTTTAGACCTTGCAGGACAAATGTAATACATACTGCAGGGCCTCTTGGCAGTTGCTCCCCCTTTCTGCAGTCACAGGTTCACACCACCCAGGTTTCACAGCCCACCTGCAATTCCCCTTTCCTTTCCCCTCCCGCAAGCTCTCACAGTCCCCACTGATCCTCAGCACGAGAGAGGCTGGATTTCTCTGGTGTATCCAAATCATCCTGCCCCTCTCCCAGCCCTCACCTACAGCCTGTGCAGATGGGCCTGGTGGCACACTAACATGGTGGCACACGTGTGCATATGAAGTCCAGGGTGCTCTGGAGGGTGTACTTTGTTTTGGTGGAGCCTGCACACATAGACTCGTTGCATGCTCAAGACTTCTATCTTTGTCTTTTGTAATTACCGCCCCCCGAGATTTCCTTCCTCCTTTGCAGGTTTTGCTGCAACTTCCATTATCTTGTCACCCTCCTAGTGCGAGCACTAAGGAAAATACATCATGGAGAGACAGCCTTTCCAAAACAGGTATCAAGTCAAATCAGCGTTCACGCAAGTATTTCTAGGCGTAAACACTGCCCTTAAAAGTTCAGTGTAAAGTTGCCTCAACCATATGAAATCAAGACCTGTTGAAAAACTCACTTTTTAAAATAGTTCAGTTCACAAGCGTTATGCTCATTTTCCAAATAAGCTGAATGCCACATTGCATTTGCGGTTCATGACTGCAGATCACTTCTTTTATTTTAGCATAACATAACACACAGCTCAGAACCACCAGCTTCAACTGCAAAGGGACGCTCAAGACCATTGGGGAAAATTTCTGATATTTTGACATCAGGGACAGCAACCAGACAATCAAGTCCAATAACATTGGGCAACTCTATCTGTAGAAGCAGCACCCAAAATTCGCTGTAATTACAGAAGCAACACTGGGCATCAACCCCTGAAACAGATGGGCATATTCAGGTGGCTAGGTGGACAGTAAGAAAGGCTTGTACATGGGACACATGAGAGAAACCGAGCCTCACCTAACCACATCTCCTTAGCTTTGTCCTTGAATTTTATCCATACCTGTGGATTCAGCTGGAAACATAGTTGAATGTTTTCTCCAAGCTGGATTTTGGAGACATCAAAGAAAACAGTGAGGAGATGGTCATCTTGAGTTACGTTGTCCTCATCACAAACTTTTAGCTCCAGAATGTTCTGGGGGTAAGAAAAAAAAAAATTACCTAAGGTTCAATAAATATAGCATGCTACAGATATTTAAATTTAGCTGAAGGATTTGGGAAAGAAGTTCAAGAATGGAAAAACAGAAATTTTGCAGTTGTTCTCTACAGACTCTATTGACTACGCAGGCAGATACAGCCTTACCCAACCATTGAAAGCTAAATAGCTACAGTAAGAGAGTGTGAATACTTCATAAGGAGACTCAGAAAGACCCACAGAGTGGAAGGACCATATGGTAGGTTTGATATCTGGCAAGAATACCTAGTGGGGACAGCTGCGCTCCTACCTTAACCTGGCTCTGAATCGTAAAGTGGAAGGTCTCATTCCAGGTCGGGTTCTTGTTGTTCTGGACTGTCGTGGTGCGGAACTGCTGCACTGAAGCTGTTGGCAGGCTCAGGCTCACATAGCAATCAGACTGGGTTACTGTTGAAGAGAGGGAAAGCATGAAAGCAATGGACCAATGAAACACATCAAGTATCCCATAAGGTGTTACATGGTATGAATTTTTAAGCTCTGTACACAGGATAATATACAGAACACAGGCCAGGATGCTAACTAAGGTACAATCAAGCTAGTGCTAGACAACCAGCTTGCTTTACTCTTGGGAAAGCCTGGCAGTTTGGTCTTCTTGAGAACGACTTCTTTTAATTGCTGGAAAAATAATAAACATTCAAAACATACAGTTACATTGTATTCCTTTTCGAAGAGGTACATAGCCAAACTGTGCATTTATGTCAGACTTCAAAGGTTTTAATTCTGAAGAGCCATCCACATGCACAGGGGCACGCACACACACCGCAGTGTCACAGGGCTGGGTGCCGCGGATGGTTCAGCTGCCTGTCAGGAACACGAAGCAGATACCATTAGCAGCTGTGACAGGGACTGCCAGACAGACAGAGCCCAGCTCCTACATACTGGGCTTCCACAGGTAGGCGCGAACAAGCCTTAATATTTCTGGGATGGCTCTGGCTGTGAGTTCTGTCTTGGGTACTTTCTGGAGCATCCTTTTTCTTGTCTAGTGTGTCTGGCTGCCAACACGGTGCAGGCAAGAGCGCGTTGCACTGAAGGTTGCCATGAAGCCCCATTGCTGTCACATAAGGCAGGTCTTCCACCAAGGCACATGATCTCGGTCTGCTTTCTTCCCTTTCGGAAAGTTAAAGAAGGGAACACACATGTACACCATAGAGCTCAACAACAGAGGTTTTCAGGAAAAAAAATTAAAAAAAAATTTTCAAAAAAAAAACGTGGAGATGAATTACGTTCAATCCTCTGTGAAATGGATTAAAATGAGCACATATAAGAAAAGCTTTGAAATGTTGAACAGCTTGATGGCATAACATTTGCTTTGAGAAACAGCTGTCCTGAGGCAGAGTTTTCACCAGTAAAGCTGTATAAAAAATATTGCTGAATGTCACTATTTTCATCTGCATCTCTGTGCCTCAGTCAGAGTGGTAAAGGTATTTGCAATGCTTGGTGTGCAGGTGAAAGCTTGCCTGTGCTTCACAGCACAGCACAAGTTGACATTGCTTCTTTGCCCAAGGTTGTATTGCTTTGCTCTTTCAATTAGAGGTGTGCTCAGGTCATAAAGTTCACCTATGAATTTCAACATTTCCAGATGTAGGGGGAGCAGCTCTAGTGTTTTTGTTGTCCTTTCTCAGTTGAAGAGGCCAGTTGTAAATTTTGACTTCCCACTTGAGTTCCATTGTAGGTGAGAGATCTTCAGGTCCAAAGCCTCAGTATGAAACAGTAGTTAGCAGCAGTCTGCAGTGCTTACATCATCAACAAGCACTTTCATTCTGAGGTCAGAATAATCTGCCTGCAAATACGTTTTGTCATCATGATTAGGAAATAAAAGGCAAATGTGAATAATGAGGTTAACAATACCATGAACCCACACCTAAATGTCAGGGATGATCACCCTACAGAACACTATCTGTTAGTTAGGGATGATAACCTATACAAGGGCCAAAGATAGCGTGGGGGACTATTGCCCATAAATGCCAATCCCGTCATTAGTATTGTATTTCCTCTATTTGTAGCACCACCTACTCAAGCATTCCTGCCATCGCACAGCAGACACACCTTTATCTGAAACAGCCTTAAGTCTTGTCCCACTTAGTTTTATCAGTAGACCTGACTTTGGGAAACACAGAAAAATTGACTTGGCCCTTTATTGCACTCCATGTGTAACTGAAGGATTAACGAAGCCAGTATTTTTTTTCCCCTGACTCCCCTGAGATTTAAGTCATCTTTCTTTGAGTAATTCTGAGTGAAAAAAAGAGTAACTTTGACTGATGAAGGTAGTTGTGGTATGTACAAAGATATATAAATTCTAAATAAATATCAGAACACATAGAAATCACCTGAGCTTCTAATAGTCCTAATAGCTCACAGACTTCTGTATGCATACAGGAAATGTCCATATGAAAATCTTTTTTGGCTTTTGGGAAGTCTAGACTGATACTAGCAGACTGCTGTCAGCTCTTGACCCCGCTTGGAGGAGGATCAGAAGGACCCGAGTCCATAAATCTGTGAGTGAGCTGAAGTTTATTTCATTGACATTTCGCAAATAGCAATAAATGATCTGATTACATCTGTTGTGAAGAACAAAGTATTATTTCAAAAGTCCACCTTTCTTTTTTTTTTTCCTGTAATTGATCACTGTCTGCTACTGCACCGAATTTTATGCCTTTAAGAAATAACGGCTTGTCAGACAGCAAAGCCCTGGCTTCTCATTTAGATCTCTGACTTTCTCTGGGGGACTTCTGACACAGCCACTAAACAAGCATGCTTCCCTCTTCCCATCTGCAAAATGTGTTTGATCATGCCTTTTGTACTTTATACATGTCCTCTGAAAACTAATTACCTCTTGTTCCTGAAGTATTTTCCAGCTGTTACGAGAGAGGCACTTACAAAACCCAGGATCCTTTTTTAAACATGTGTAATACCTCAGGCCCATATTCTGCCTGACCAGCTCCAGGCACAAGCAGGTGTGAGAACTGGAACTCCACGGTGTATTCTGTGCCCAAGCCGGTCGGTGACACCGCGATACCCCATTGCCTTCTATCAAGTGCCTCTCCACGTACATGGGTCCCACTGCCAGCCACATGCCAGCAAATCATCATTATCCTGGTACGTAAGCCTAATCACCACCTGACTATGGTGATTACGCTCCCACATGATACACACAGCAGAGCCTCAGAGCAGCGACCTGCTCTGTCCCTCCCCTTGACCACGACACGTGAGCAGCCGTCAAACGTGCTCGGGGTGGTAGCCGTGATATCACTGTGGGGCAACATCCTGCCAAAAAGCAGGTGTGGCAGCAGGTGTTTATGACAGCACGGTCTCTTCATCCAGTTATTACACTAAGTTTCTAATTATCTTCCAGGATAGCAGCAGGACTGGATCTTAATTGTGCTTTACCATTAGAAAGCATTACAGCAGCATGACCCATGCTCAGAAACACCACAGCCCCAGCACCGTGCTGCATCCCGGATGAGAGCAAGGCACCAGCTGTCGTGTCTGGAGCTAAAATCTCACCTGCCTCATAGACAGCTCAAATTCCAACAGGGCTAAACCACAAAGTTTTAATTTTAATTCTACCTCCTGTTTGGATACTAACAGACACAACCTCCAGCCCGTTTGTAACCTGGGCAGAAACCCGGACATCCTCCTCCTCCTGCTCTCACACACAGTTTGCCCAGATCATCTCCTTGTATCATGTCTCCCCTCACTTGGGACCATCCATGTCACAAAATATAAACTGTCACCACCAGCTGAGAAAAGCATTTTCCTTCTTCCTCCCACACTGTGGAGCTGAGCAGAGCTCTGGCTGCAGCTGGGTGGACAGGCAGGCATTGCTCTTTTCTAGAGTGCAGAATATTAGTCAATTCAGATCATTGGGACTTTTTATATTTTTTTTTAGATAAGAATGTGGGTTACTTGTGTAAAAGTAAGCATCTTCCTTCTCAAGGCCCTTCACAGTTGGACTATCAGAATTCATTCAGTCCTGGGATATCAGTTTCTGCCTCCAGGGAGCATTCAACATTAATCTCCTAACTGCTAAACTTCAACAAAAAGCTTTCACCCTCTCTCCCACCCTGCCATTCACAGTGGGTGGAGGACCCTACAAGTATCCTTAAAACAGTATCACTAGTGTCATTTACATACCTCCTTAAAATATCCCTTTGCTGAGATGTTGCTAAATAACCTTACTTTTTTTCCCCTGTTTTATCCCTCGCTGGGCTTTATCAGTCCACATCCTCTTATTTTATGAGATTTCAAGCAGCACCTCGAACAATATGCTGTTGGTACATAATTGCAACTGCTTAAATGGTGAAGTAAGTAATAAATAACAATGAAACAATAACAACAGTGCAAGAACAAAACACCAGAGGAAGTCTGTGGGTTCCTGCAAGAAGTATCGTATTGGAACATAGTTCCTCAAACAGTAATGTATTTCACTAGCTATATTTCTTTTCAGGATCTCAAGGGCCTTTCCATGAATCAATCTCATATATGGCAGAACTGCTACCGCAATGCCATAAAATATGGGTTTTGATAAAAATATAAAACATACTTAATAGTTTTATAAAACTTTGTACCCAAAAATAACGTAAGCCTTATGTAAAAAAGTCCAAAACTTGGAAGTTTCCAAAAACTAACAAGCCTAATTTAAAAAAAAAAAAATCCATAAAATCTTGAAAAAATAAAATTTCCTTACTAAAAAAAATGCTGGGCAATATTTTTAAAGCTACACCAGTCAATGTTCATTTATCCCAGGACCCACATGCAGCGTCCACTAAGGAGTCTTGGATGTTTTCAGGAAGCAGGGAATGATGGCTTAAAATTGCTCAGCTCTGCATCCCCATCCAGTTGCGTATTCTCACCCTTTTGTTTAACCCTTAACACTCTGTTTTCTTTTATTTTTCATTTGTTAATTCCACTTAACGGTTTTGTTTCCCTCCAGTATCTTGTTCTTTAACCGCTTTGACTTTTTTTGGGGGGAAGGATTTTTGATCTTGTTAGGGATGGACCAGAGGAGAATTCAGTGATGGGTGTCTAAGGAGTAGTATAAGAGGGCAAACATCGTATAATGCTCCCTCAGCCCTCACAATTTCACTGGATTTTTCTTCTATGAACTTGTCCAGTCCCTGCCTGGAACCCACATAAACTTTTGGAATCTGTTATCTCCTGCCATGGGGAGTGCCGAAGCTGAACAACGCACTGCAAAAGACATGCCCTTCCGTGTGTTCTGGAGCTATGGTGGTTGCCCAAGGATTGTGAGAGGCTGAGCTTGAAATTTGAAATTCTCTGCAGAGAAAGCCCTGTTTTTAAGGGTGGGTTGGATTGGTGCACATCCAAGTCTCACCACATTAGGGAGTCAGGATGCAGATGGGACACACACCCAAATCTGGGAACTGGCAAGTGTTCACAAGTCCAGGAATATTGAGAGCCCCAGTGAGCCTGGCTGGGACGTGGGTGTGCTCAGTGGGAAGGGGGAATGTGGAGAACACAAACAAGGCACTAAATTCACAGGTGGTATCCGTGATATCAGCTATGCATCAGCACAAAAGTGGAAATTAATATTACAAATTACACACTGATGGATCAGTGGGAAGAAGAGACAAAATAGCACACGAGTGCCTTAAAAGGATTCAGGGTTTAAAAAGCAGAATGAAACAATTTAAATTGTCTTAGATAAAAGTCTTATGCATTGAACTTCCATTAAAGGTCTTGTATTATCTGTTCCATGGGAGGTTTTGAGAGTCTATTTTAATGTTTTGGTTTTCCCATCTCCATTACCTAGAAAATGGAGCAGATGATAGACCACAGACCAACAATGAAGTTAACCTGCGGCACCAGGTTGGAAGACCTTCTAAACACTAGATGCGTATTAAACAAAGTGATCCAAAATCTCTACAGAAACCTAGTGCAAGAAGGGATCTCGAGAGGAGAAAATAAAATGGGATTCACATCAGAAACAGAAGGATGGGCGCAACTGGTGAGAGATAGAAGGAACCGATTTAAAAAGTTAAAAAAAAAATCTATAAGGTGACTGACAAACAGGTGACACTTGCCAACTTGTTCTATCTAGAAAAGTTTACACAAAAAAAGAAAGTGATAAAAACAGAGCTGGGAAAATGAAGAATAAGAAAAAAAAATCAGCGTTAGGAAAACGATACTGTAAAGAAGTCTACATTTCTGGTGATGGAGTCCACATGCTCCTGGGTTTCTGAAGGCTGTGTCAAGCTAATGTCTAGGGAACTGTAAAGATAACTGAAACAACTCAACAATATCCCCTCAGTTTTACACACAAACCAGCGAAATTTTGTACATGGTACATTTTTTATCTTAAGCCTCCCATTTTGCTGCTTCTCAGTGAAAGTCACATAGAGTTACCAACATGCAATTTACACTAGCTTTTATATTGCCAGTGAGCTTAATCAGACGTTAAATTAATTTATTAAAACATCTGAAATATAGGTTTATTTCATATGATAAAGACCATGTCATTGAAATATGTGACTTCTACAAGTCTGGCTGTATAGAAAACTACATCCTGAAATGGTTTAAAAGCAGGTCTTTCTGATAAATGCAACCAACAAATTTTGTGCTCAGCAAAATCTAATGTTACTGGAAGTAAGCAGCTGTCAATCAAAATCAGATTCAACAATTAAGCGTAAGCAAAGCAGTGCCATAACTGGTAGGATTTTCTTCTCCTACACAATGGAAGTAACCAAGAAGCAAAACATTCACCTTTTGCAAGTATTGCTTTTGGTTTATTTGTGCAATTTTTTTCCTCCTCAATATTTTGACTGATACTTCCCTTTCAAACGGATAAGAGCTTGGTAATGTTGGTGGTGAATGTCTGTCATTCTGTTTTGCAGGTAACATCCAGTACATGCTTCACAGTGTAAGGTAGAACAGCCTCAGCCTGGAAAGCCCGTGCTGTGGCTTTACTGCTGCCCCAGAGCCGTGCCATGCTCTGAAAACACCTCTGTCATTCAAACTGCACCTTTAAGCATCTTTATGGGCTGGTGGGACATGTCTTGGACTGGGAAGCAGAAATGCCTGAGCATTTCTGTACCTGCCCCTTGCCCTAGAATCTTTTTAGTACTGCGAAGGACAGCATCAAAACATAGGAAACTTCCTTCAGAATAAAAATAGTTTCAAGACAAAAATAAAAAGCATTGATCTAGATGAGAAAAAAAATGGAGAGGAAGTTTGGTAAGGTCATTATCACGGAGGTGGTTTAACAGAACATGATTATGTGGGGAGATATCTGAGGGCTGTAGCTTTCCACACCTCTTTCTTTCAGTTCAGAGTGCACATTTGTACCTTCAAATAGGTTTTATCTGTAGCAAGGGATTTCTTTCCAGCCTACAACTGAGCTTCAGATCTCGTTTCCACACTTTAAAGTAGTCCAGTGGCAAGGTTCATACAGACTCTTCTTCCCCATACATTCAGCAACAACAAAACATCTTACTTCTTGTCAATAAAAATCAGAGTGAGAAACGCTTCTTCATATGCCTTTGCTCTCTAGAGAAACTATAACATAACTCAAAGCAAATCACTTTGGAAAGGCCCAAACAAAAGTCTTGTTGTGCATCATTTTAACTGAACAAATTTAAGTTGGTCTGGTTCCTACAGAAACTTTCTGGATTCAGATCTTCTTATTTGTATAAATGAATAAATGCAAGACAACCATCCACCTCCTTGGGTTGGAGGTGATTGTCATTCACAGCTTTTTTGACTAGTGCCTTGTAGTTCAGATATTTATGGAGCATTAATAAGCTTTTACATAACTATAATTCCTGGACATTTTGTAAAAATAATTAAGAAAAGAAAAAGCTAACAGTGCGAGCCCTCAACTAAGTTTTGAAACATGCTGTTCCTATGGCTGAATCAAATTTGACAGTCCATGAGTCCTGACCTCACATAAAATATTCTGTGATAGGCCCAGGGATGTACAGGGTGGACACTACTGTAAGAAGCAACCACAGAAAGAAGTGCCCCATCTAAACTTCTTATTTCAGCCTTCCCTGTGAATAAAAATCCTTTCTTTGCAGATTCAGATGGAAATATTTTACGCATTCTCTGCAAACATCTTCTGAACTACAACTAGTAGCTAGACTTCAGTAGTACACTGACAAAGATATAAGAATAAATAATATTTTCTAACTATGCTATCTCATCTTCAGCATACCACAATCATACATCTACTCTCTCTCTCTCTCCTTTTGTAAATACTCTATAGCGTTGGTGACACTTGGTTATATTCTGGGTAATTTTACAAGCATGTGGATGCTCCAAGGATACAGAAAAGATACTCACACAAGTCTGCTTTCCTGGCATTTTTCATCCGTATGATTTTTACAGTGAGCAAGTTGCACGGAGAGGGTTCTGTCTGTTGAACAGCATACAAGATGTGTGGGATGAGCATGCAGAGAGAAAGAACAGAAGCACGGTCAGAAGTAGCACTGAAGTATGTATTTCAATTCCAACCATCCAAAACATTTCTGAAATGAGGTTCTTCCTTGTGCATTGTCTTCTCCTTCTTTCCAGAAGGTTTGCATCCAGGTGTGGCCAGATACCCAAAATGAACATTTAATCACAAACCAAACCTCTGATGTCCTCCATTTTCCATTCTGAAGAAACTTGTGGTAACCCTCAACTTGAAGTGTCTGACGCTTACAACCCAATCACAGAGATATGTATGATAGTGAGCCTTGCTGTGTTATTAATATATCTGACACACATCTTGGTCTGTGCAAATTCAAAGAATGACATATATATCCACTATATTTCACAACAAACTGCAGACAATCTAGCAGGGCAGGAATTAGTAACGATATCATGGTGTAACGATGCTGCTCATCATCTAGTTTATAGCTGTATAACTCCATTGTTATGTTTGACGTAGAGCAGTGCTGGCTCTCAGACAATGAGGACCACAAATGTGTCTTCCAGAGACCTATGCCAAACTGCGCAGAAGGGGAGGAGTGAAAAGAACAACTCTATAATTATTTCTCTCTGCATAATTCAGCTGATCCAATCTTCCTTTAAGCAAAATTCACAGGAAAGTATCAATGGAAATCTTGAGAAACCACCTAAGCTTAAGTGGTTATCAAAAGACATTCAAAAAACCTGCCAAGAAACTGGTTTGATTATGTCATCCTCTCTTGTCCTAAGCAAGAATCAGACAAACATGGTACTTAAAAGTTCTGGGCCAGAAGGTGAGGTGCCTTGTTCCCTAGACAATTGTCTTTTTTAAAGGAATAAAATGAGGAAAAACTGCACATTTTATGCTCTGAATTACATAAAAAAAAAAAACCTTCCAAAAACACAACACCAAAACCAACCAGAAAACCTCAAAAAACCCCAAACTTAAAACCACAAACAAATGAACAACCACCAAAAGAAGCAAAAAAGAAAGAGCAAAAGTATGTAGTGATGCAACAAACACGTGTAAGAGGCAGTCCGTGCACACTACCTATAGGACAGGGAAATCACTGCAATGAATACATAGATCAACGTATAACAATATGTCACCATTTATTCCCTTATGCCCAAAAACTCCCACAACGTTCAAGAGAGCTATATTTAACACCTCACGTAATATTAGTTTCCTGCCTTTCCCCAGGCACCCCTAGACGTTACTGATACCTCCATATTTTTCCTCAGTGGCTTATTTTGCCTAGCCCAATTGGATGGAAGTGAAGGACAACAGCAATGTACAAAAAGATCTCTTTTTTCAATTGGAGATTTTTAAAATAGTTAAATTATTGCAGTGTTAAAGTCCTTGCATTCCTGAAGGCCAAAAGACAAAAAGGAGGCAAAAACTCAGGCAGAAGCCCTGCTTTGCTCACAGCCTTGGTGCTGAAGAAGGAGTCTCAGAGCTGAAGATACAGGAGGTGGAACACCACCTCCCACAGCAAGTCCCCTCTGCCACCAAGGGGCCGCCTGCACAACTCACCGCAGAGCCTCGTCTTTCCTTTTCTTACCTGGCTCTTGCTGTAGAACAGCCCCATCGTGGTCTTTCCTGCCTCCGAGCCAGGTACGATATGCAGCAGCAGATGGGTACGATGGAGTCTCCGCCAGGCAGCTTCTCCTGCTTTAAGCTGCCGGGAGCAGGCAGGCAAGTGTGTTAGGGCCTGACTCAGTGCCGCCTCACCCTGCACCACTGCTTGAGCAATCCCCAGCTCCTCCTCCTCTTCCTCCTCCTCCTCACTGCCCAGGAGGTGAGTGCCTGCTGCACACCTGCACGGAGGCGCAGACACCCAGGCTCTGGCACCACAGAAGGATGGTCTTTGCAGCTGTAGTCGGAGGGACATCAAGACCCGAAAGGGATCTTGCCTTCACAGCTATGGGCACTGAGCAAATGTTTTATACTTTTAAACATTTCCTGTCACTTCTTGAGGAGGCAACGGTGCTTTTGCACACTGGAGGGCTGTCAAACTGCAGCCCCTTGTGTGGAGATGGCTGGTGCCACCCAGGGTCCATCTGGCAACAAGGACCTCTTTGGCCAAGGACGTCTGAACAAACTGTTGTGCATAGAAAATATTTTTGTAGCTTTTCATTGCCTATAGCGAGTAGGTGGGTCTTTGCTTAAGACACATTGGAAAGAATTTTTTTATCCTCATCTCACCTTCCATTTTGCTCAACTTGGGCAACAAGTCATCTTCCAGCCAAGCAGTTATTGCAGGACAAATTCTGCATGAGACAATTGCCCAATCACCTGTTCAAACTGTAAGAGTTTCCATTCTAAAGGCAAAGCTTTAAAAGTTCACTCATTTTCTCATTTTTTTTACTTTGTGCATCTGAATTAAGGTGCTTAAGTGAATAACCCCAAAGAGGATATATTTGGGAGGGCGAAATTAATGTTGAAATTAATGTTAATTATTCTTTATGTTCTCACATGTTCTTTATGTCCTCACATTTATAAGGCTTCACTGTGTAGAGCACTGCTAGCATCATGTGAGGTGGTCCCGGTCTCAATGAGCGAGTACACAAAGTGAGTACACAAGAGGTAACAAAAAGGGAGATTTTTTTTAAAAAACATCATCCTCGCTATTACGAAATTAACAGAAATACCAAACTCAAAATAATCTCATTTCACTTTGCAATGACTTGAGAACTGATTGATAAAAATAACTTGGCAGATGCAATATAATTTGAATTTCATAAAACATTTGGCATTTGAAGACACTCTGACTTAAGAACTAGATGCCACAAACAACATCCAGGTGTTAAACAGATTAAGGATGGATAACTAACAGATCACAAAAAACAGTAGTCAAAGGAGGGAGTAGTCTCTCAGAGGGAATTATTCCTAAAGAGGTTGCAAACAGCTCAGTCTTAAGCCTACTGCATGTTTTTATCAATGATCTGGAAATTAAAATAAATAAATAAATAAATATAAATCACTATTGGCGCCCTGTTTCAAACAGAGGATATTGAAATATTGGGGAAGCTGAAGATAAGAAAGAGTCACAGAGTGATCTGAGAGTAGGAAATCTTCCTTGTAGAGGGAAAGGCAGGTTTCCCGTCAGCCAGCGGGACACAACGCAGAGATACACCAGTGCTGACTTGGGATGCAGCACAGCCATGTCTGTACAGTAATTAGTCATGGTTAGAAGATGGACTAATTATCCCTGATGAAAAGCAGGGTTAATCAGGCTCAGGCTGTGTCATGCACCTATCTGGCATTTTCCCATCCCGTTGTTGAGTAAATTTCCCCTGTAAAACAGACAGAAGCAGCTTTCGTCCTGCTCTGTTTCATTTCCAGAAAAAAAATGAGATCCCATGAGCTGATATTCTACTGTTCTGGAGCTGAATCACAATTACAACTGCCTCAGAAATAGAGGACTAATAATCTGGACTTGAACATGCAATACTGTACCTGGAAACAGGGTTATACTGTGCCCTTTCAAGTGTTTCAGATGCATGAAAACAATGAACATGCTCATAGGTGAAAACCATGGCCCATTCCTCCTCTTCCACCACCCAAATTGCTCTAGGATGCACCATCAGCTGTTTTTTCCATAGGAGAGAAATCTTTTTCTCACATCCACTTCCTAGAACTTTGTTCCATACAAACAAATTTGTCACTTCTGAACATAATCAAGACTCTAATCTCAACACCAATTCTGTCCTGGTGACTCAGTCTGAAGTTCATTGCAACAGTGGGAGCCTTTTATTATCAAGGAGACGATAATCCCAAGCATTTTCTGAGCTGCTGTGACCAGTCTCTTCATGTATCACAGCTCCAAAGTACTGGGTTGTGAAAGACCAAGCTTGTCATCTGCCTGTTGTAGAGCTGCAAGAAGAGAGTCCTTGGCAGCTACCTTCCCCCAGAAGACCTCTAGGACTTTTGATGTTGAGCACCACTCTCTCTGGACAACCCCTGCAAAAAGACCATTTGAAGGAAAGTCTTGAACATTTGCAAAAAATATAGCTGGAAGGGAGTTCAAAAGGCCCTTTTGCATTTACCGTACTCTATGCAAACAACAAGCAGCCACTTCCCATCTTATGAAACACTGGGAGAAATTGCAAGGTAATCTTTCAGGAACATTCAAGACAGGTGAAGATGCGTGAGACAGGACAGTCAGCAGCAACTCCAAGACAGAATGAAAGGAAAGTTGGGCAACATGACTACTACTTAGGCTGAATATAGGCAGTTCTGTGAATAGCAGCTCAGAGGATTCATTTGACTACATGAAACAAAGATGACCTAATTCAGGGGTATTTTTTTATTGGTGGTGAAAACTGTATAGATTTTTACAACAGTGATAGTAACTTGAGAAACTTATTTTCAAAGATTAGTGAAAAAAGCCAGTTACATAAAAAGCTCATAGTGGACAGACAATCAATCAGAATGACAACGTTCAGTGTGGCAATAATTTAGACAACCAAGACCAGCACAAAGGATTAGCTATTTACCAGAGAAACTCTAGTTCAAGTGATTGCTGTTCCGCCAAATAGAAAAGAAATATGTAAATACTGGTTTGATTCACATTTTAATGTGCTCCATGTTTCATTATTATCTTACACAACACTATATCAATTTATACGGAATATATATCTCAATTGATAAAGTAACAAGGTAACAAAACTAAACGCAAATTTGCTGCTTTGAAGTTTGTTTTTGATTAAACCACTGGAAAATTCCAATCTGTTCATCTGAACAGTCACATAAATAGGATGAATTGGAGTCCAGCACATCCTCAAGATGATGAGATTTCTACTGCAAGTAACACTGCCAAGCATCAAACATCTCAATCTCACCAGATAACAGACAACCCAAGAAATAGCACGTGGAAGGTTAAAGCTAGCAGGCAGTGACTAATATTTCCGCTGCTTCCTCCGTGCCACTGCCAAGCGTAAGGCCCGAATTATCAACTTCTCGTTATTCAGGACGTTGTAATCAGTCAGTTTCACCAGTTTGTCAAAATTCTCTTCACTGAAACACACCTCCCTTGTCGTAAATGGGGAGAGGATAGTGGAGACATCAACTTTGCCTTCAGCCATCTCTTCAGGAGTCCTTTCCACACCTGAGGAACAAGGAGATGCACCAATAAGGTTTTCTTGCACTATGTGGCTCTTATCTGCTGTTTGAGTAATTATAGGTAGGAAAGAGAGATTTGGAGAAAAAGATATGATTTGCCAGAGGGACGTAAAAGTAGTCTAGTACCACCATATTCTTCAGACTCTGGATCAAGCCTTGGTTCAAAAATTATGTAAACCCAAACAACTGGGAAGAGAACAACACTGATTATCAGCAGCAGTGCTTGTAAACCACTCGTTGGACAACAAAGTCTTTGTTACCCAAACTAGAAAAGTGCAAGCAAAAGGAAAACAAGATACTCTCGTACTGGATGAAATAAAAACCCTCTCACTGAAAGTTCAGGAGAAATGATGGCACTCAGGCAGAGGACATAGTTCATATTAAAAACAAAGAGCTATGTCTACTCAGTCCTCAATCTGGGAGATTACTTTTAAATATGTGAACAAAGCCCAGATGAATGGGCTACCACCAAAATCCACAGAAGGTTTTGCCTCCCTCTTTGTTGCAAGCAGTGGTGCATAACAAGTGCATGTTTGTAGAGTGTAACAGCTTGTATTGAGGACCTACCACCTTTGCTGTATGTATTTTGGGAGTTTTAACTTCATACTATCTCTAGTAAATCCTGTGAAGTAAATGCCTATTTCCATCTCAAGTGTATTAGGAAAGCTTCTGTAGTTCTCACAGTTCAGACAGAATGACACAGGCCAGTTATTTTTGTCAATGATGAGATCGATAACGCTGGCATTGGAAAGAAGGTCAGAGATGACAGTGAAACGTTAGATATGAAATGGAGAAGACACACCAGGCAAGTGACTTTTTATTAAAATTGCTAGCCACTGATTACTCACCAGGAGCTTTATACTTCTTGAAGGTGTCGTTTACTAGGGGGAAAAAGAGCACTGTCGGAGCTTGTGGACTGTCGGCATCTTCGAACACATAGCATTCCTTCAAGTTTTCCCTGTCTTCCTCACTTATCTCAATTTTGGGAAATGGGATTCCTTGCCCTGAGATGTATTTTGCAATCTGATCCAGAGGCTGGAGGAATGAATAAAATAAATAAAATTAATACAAAGAATCAAAACTCAAAAAAGATCCAGAGACCTGGATTTTTTTAAACTCCAGCAGCTAGCATGAGTATTGTAAGGCTTGAATCTTCCCCTGGGAAGATGTTAAGTTTTAGACAGAAACAGCCATAACCACACCAGACATTGAAGCCTATCTTATTTTCTGTACTGCTTCAGGCAAAACAAGAAAACAGTCACTTTCTTTGGGCTTGCAAATGGAGCCAAAAGCCAAAGGACTGATTTTATAACTGCGGTAAAGCAGGTTCAGAAGGGGAAGGCAAAGAAACTGCAAGAACCGAGAAGGAACAGATCACTCTGGATTATTCTGCGTCATTGTCCTGACTACTTTATTATTTACTGCTTTCCCAATCTTTCTGTCCTCTGCATCGTTTGTGATTGTTTGATAATGACTCCCTATTAACAAATATATTTATCAACATACCTTATGACCTCATAAAAAAAACCCTGACAGCTATATTTACTACAAGCCTATGTTTATTTTTATATTATTCTCATTATGTATGCAACACTAATTATATTATTTTTCATTATTAATCAATTCCATCATCAGCCAGTACATTTCCCTAAGACTGATATGAGATAAACAGGTGCAGGGACACATAGGTTTTCCCATTTAATCTGTTAAAGTATTGTCAGGACTTTCTGTTGCTTCTGTAACTTGCTCAGCTCAAGGATAACCAAAATCAGTATCAGAGCTCCAGAACATTCCTCAGTCAGCTCTTCAAAAGCTCGTGGATCCACTGTAGCGAAGACCTTGATGTTTTTAAAATGCCTATATCCAACACTGTCTTCTAATATCCTTCTTAGTTACTGAGAAATAAATCACCTAATCATCTACATAATAAATCGTACAATAATCACCTTAGTCCCATTCCAGAACTGGAGAGTTAGTTGGTTTAACTGATGAGTGCTAGAAACCAAGAGACCATGAAGGAAAAAGATGACAGGTATCATGGCTTTTCTTACCAGTGTCTGGGACCCCCCACTGTAATTTAAATGCAGGATGACATCCACCTCCCTCTTCGACCTCAAAAGTGGTGGGTAGCTGGTATTGATGAAAAACCCAGTGTCAACAAGGGAGAGTTCATCGTTTGCTGTTTCCATCAGTTTATTTGGGAAGGAGTCTATCACTGTGTCTGAAACACAAACATTTCTTGTTACAACAAATAAAAAAAAAAAAAAAACAAGATTGACTGCTCCACTGCAGAAAGTTAAAGAGGGAAGAATTGAGAATTTTGGCCCCTCATTTTCCCTGCCTTCCTTTGACTCACCAGCAGAACTAATTTACAGGAGTAAGTGACACACTACAGCTTTTTGTTTCCTTCCTTCCTGGACATCTCAAGCATCTTTGGCCCTAAAGGGGAGATCCCTCCTGCCTCCTCAGGCTGAGCTCACCTTGTCCACTGGAACACAATCCCCAGAAAACCGCATTCAATTTCAGTCCTCAGCCCTCCCCCCAGAAAATGAAATGCTGTTCAAATCTATCTTTTATGTCTTCGATTTGGGGAAGGGAGAAGTGGAATTTCGGAAGTCAGACTTGTCTCTTCTTCCTCGTTGGAAGTCCTAAATGAGTTCCGAAACCTAAACATCCTCAAAACGTTACTGAAAAAACATGCTGAGTTACTGTGCCTTTCCAGGTAGAAAATCCTTCACTTTCCAGGTACTTGCTATGCATCTGGAAACCTCTGATAAAATTGGGATACTGTGCAATTGTTGGGCGTCCTGTTAGGACATCTCGCAGAGCAGAGGAGAGGACGCTCGAGGGAGTGAACAGACATGTGTCTACCTCATAGGGATTCATGGACAGAAAGGGCTCCTCCGCTGCAAGAAGGAAAGAAGTTCCGAGTTTAGGACAGTTTTCTGAAATTACCAATATTTTTAAAACCAGAGTAACTTACAAACACAGTTGTGACTATCCCCCACCCCCAGGGTAAATCAAGCATACTTATAAGCCTTTAAGGTGTGTGCTACCAAATAAAAATCAGCATTAGATAGCGAATTAAATGACAGCTACCTGCAGGCAGCAAGCTACCAGGCAATAAGCACCACCTCCCACTTCAGGCTTCCTCAAATGACGCCAAGCTCTATTGCAGTGTGTGGTGCAGGGGAGAGCCACGTCCCAAAACAAACAGGACTACAACACTGGCCTTTGAACAGGACACCTTCAGAATACCACCCAGCTGCAAACATTAGCTAAATTAGGAGGCCCGTCACTCCAGGTTCCCCCTGCAATTAACAGCAAGAGCAAGCTTTCTCCATGGGCAGTTTAGTGGAGAAAACAGCCCTCTGCAAGAGATGCTTTCTCTACTGACAGTATTAATGGCCAAGGAGAACCATATCCTAACTTAAAAATCTTAAGATGTGTTCTTAATACAACATTACTTTTATTTGTCTGCTGGAGACAGTTTTTGTGTCTGTATGTCCTCTAGAAAAAGATATAGCTTAGCCAAAGCTTTGCCAAAGAAGTACAGTTTAGTACTTCTAAATCAGGCTGAAAAACATCTTAGCTGACATCTCTGCTTTGCTTTCCTCATCTCTCTCTCTGAATTTGATAGCATCTCTCTAGGCATCTGACCTCTGCACAGAATATAAGCAATATACACTGGTGGTAAAAAAAAAACAAACAAAAAAAACAAAACACAAAACATCTCACCAATATCTTTTACTCTATCTCTGGTCCATCTACACCAGAAGTCCTCTGAATCAGTAGCCAAATTCCAGACATACATCACATCTATGGAAAATATACTACTCCACATGCCTGTAATGTGAAAGAGAGAATAGAAACTGATTGATGGAGTAGTCTTGGAAGAATTTTAATTGATACATACCTTCAGTCCTTCCGCTTAGAGACTTCCTTTCTGTCTAGATGGACGTCTTCATGGGCATACTTCCTAAGTATGTCCTTGCTAATGCAAACTCACACCTGCCTGACCTGTTTGCTGGTGTCTTCCCAGGGCTGTCCACACCAGCTCACTTGCGCCAGCTGCCTCTCAAGTAGGCCACCTTTCCCTCTAGGCAATAGTCACCTTGCATGTAGCAGATCCGAGTCTCTGAGAGCCTCTTCACTAGCCTTCCCATAAAGAATTCACTTCCAAAATGTTCTGCGCGAATAGACGCTCCATATTTCAGGAGACCAACTTCATAAGGAGTGAACTCCAGCCACTCTACGTCGACAGCAGACAGATCATGAAAAGGCAATAATATGTTAACTACTGCTAAACAGAAGAGTACTAGAGAGCAGGAACAAATCATGAGAAAGACACTGGTTAGTTCATAATATGCTGTTCACCAGCTATAGCAGTACTGCCCTGAGAGAATATACGTCTTTTGATACAGCAATCTCCAGCAGAAAAGCCCTGGTCCAAATGAAATCATAAGTATTCTGTGCGGATAATCTTATCCAAAAGCATGTATTGCTCAGTTATAACTTGTTCCCTTAAGGGCATCAGTGACAGAGAGCTTAGCATTCACCTGGTGTCATGTACTCAGCTGCTCATATTGAAAAAACACTATGAAAATTAATACTAGAGAAAATAGTGATTTTCCTGCCACTCGACCCAGAAATTCAAAGTTTTCCCTGTAATTGTTCAAAATAAGACCACGTGGAACCACCATAACAATTGGTTTCATTACAAGGTTTTTGTGAGCTTGGCATCTTCTGTGGCATAAACGTATTTTTGCTTCTGGCAACATAGAGAACTCAAATTCTAAAGACTAAACATGTTTGGATTTTTTATTTTTAAGTGTTAGTCTCTATTATGTGAAATTTGAAAGGGTTTTTTTTGCTATTAGAATGAAAGAACTCTTGTATTACTAAAGCCGATTACGTGCATTTAGTCTTAGTTCGCATTACTTAAATTATAAAGTTATTAAGAAATGTGGATCATAACCATTACCTCTGAATGCCTGAGCACTATAGCTGGACTTGAGGTTGATGGCCACATAGATGGGCAAGGGGTTCTGACCATTATCCACAGCCTGCCGTTGGTCTGAGAGTCTATGCTCGTCTTTCTGGTTTTGATTAAAAAAGGTTAATGGAACGAAGTGAAAAACAACTTGCACTTGAAATAATATAGTATGAATTATGAGCTTTATCCAGGTTCTCCTTCCCATTCTCAGTTCACTGGATTGTGCAGAAATATCTGCCACAGGATATTCCAAACTTGGCAAGTATCCCATGGGCAGCAGCTACACCCTATATGGGTTCTTGGATTTTGAGATATGCAGAGAGGTTGACTGTAGGTTCAGCAAAGAAAAAAAAAAAAAAAACACATTCCCAGGAAGAAATATGTGGCTAAGTGAAAGCTAAAGTACTTTCCTTGGCTGGATCTCAGGGAACAGAGTTTATCACATTTTAATATATTTTGCAAGTATATTCATATGCCAGAATATATTCTATTGCACATGACAATTTAAAACTTCCTTGTATAAACATAAACTAGAAGGAAACAGCTTAAGTTATGCTATTTTTAAAGTACCAAAATTTCTGTCACTCTCTCTTAAAACTTGATAACATATTTACAGAATGGTCTTTCCTGCTATTTGAATCATCTCCCTATGCAGTCTATAACTAAGTCCCTTTATAAATGCATATATTCATTTATGCTAGTGAAGTAAATTATTTCAAAATTTTAAGTGCCTCTTCCAGTCAGAACATTTAATGTCCAAAGTGCTTAATTTACATCTAAAATAATTTTTCTCAGGATTTTTCTTTCTTTAAGAAGAAACAACACCTTTGACTGCGATGACACAGCTCCTCCAGTTCAAGGTCAACCTCACTTTAAAACAGGAGTAGTGTTTTAATAATGGATCCGAATATACAGATTTTAATCACCACTGAACCAATTATTTGCATTAGTAGTACTGAATGGCATCCCAGGATTTATTTTCTTCTCCTTTATAGCTGTAGAAGTTCATCAGGTTTCTGGAAAAAAGGATTAATACCTTATCATGTAGCATGGATTCAATGACAAGCCCCCAGAGGTCTATGAAAGAAGTGTTATGTCCTTCTTTAGTCCTCTCCATCAGGTCATTATAATAGTACTTAAGACAATCCAAAGAAAAACAGCAGATCTTGGATTTGGTTACTTGCTTGCGAGCTTCCTTGATTGCATCCTCCAGATATTTTTGTGACCAATTAGCATCTTCATATAAGTTTGCCATTGTCCTGAAGAAACATTAGAAGAAAATAATGAAAGAGAACTAATGCTGTGGTTTGGTTTCAAAGAACTTTTGTGCAACCTCTTTGCCTGTTTCTCAATTCATATGGGGTTCACAACTGAAAATTAAACACACCTGAAATACTCTCATTTCAAGAGCAAACAAAACCTTCAAGCTTTCCTGGTTTTGATGATAAAAGTTTATGTGGGTGCAAAAAAATCAACTACAAAATTAAATGGGAAAAAAAATCTGCCCAACATTATTAAATACAAAGACTCCACAAGTCCTCAGAAAATCCATTTCTTGGAAGGTGGGAAGCATTCTAGGGAGAAGTCGTTACTAGTTTGCTCTAGTCTTCTATTTCTTGCCAGTATCTGCTACTGGCTCCTACTAGTGAGAGAACTGTGCAGTTCTTGTGTCTTGGGCATGTCCTGGTACGACCATTCTTTTTTGTCTCCTTGAAATCGTAACGCAGACAGGTACACTCAGATCTCCACATACATACAGAGAACTTAAAAGAATTTCAGTGAATACTTAGACAAACCTGCCATTAAGGTTTGGACTGACACACAATTCAGCGCAAAAAAACTGTCTCCACTTCCAACCAGGTGTAGAGGAGTGGAGCTACCTGGAACCCACATGATCAAATACTTAAGTTATTTAAAACATGACCTCATCTGCTGTATGCCCACTGGGAGAAGGGAGCATTTTATAGTGAGCTATCATAGCTGCAGTCTCTCCGAGGTCAGTAACTTGGCGTCATTTGTTGGACTGTCTGCAACAGTATTAATTCCACTAGCCCCAAATACACCTTTTACCAGAGGGAGATGCACTCTAAATCCAAAATGGAAGTGAGAATAACCAGCAAATGGCAGGCATAAATTCTTCTTCCCATCTTTCTTCAATATCCAGTCTAAAGTCAAATTCGTTGCATTCAGTCTAAGGTATAATTGATAAAATATGAAAAGGTAATAGAGCATTTAACATGAAAATATCAGGCATAGACTGTGTCAGTGTGGTGACAAAAGCCGCTAATGAACCTGACAATTGATGTCTTACTCAGTATGTTTTGTTTCTTTGCTCTAGGCGGACACAGAGGAGATTGTGGGGAAAAAGGAAATGCTTTTGATTTACTAAGTGCCATGTAAGCTTATGCTGCTGTACAAATAGTCGACAGCATTAAGCAAAGAGAGTGCAAACATAAACCTTGTTTGGGTCATTCTCACCATGTGGTACCCGATAAACCACCGATGTAGGAAATGCAGTCTAACAGATTGAGTTTCTGGAGACCCAGCAGGCTGCCATACATCGCTGTCAGCGATCTCGTCCCTCCTCCAGTTGTCGTGATGGCCACCACCGGCACCTGTTCAACACAGCAAGGCAGAGGGAGCAAAAGCCATGCATGTGTTAGAGACAAGCAATCCTTCTTACTGCAGAAATCAGATAACAGGTTGCAGGTATCGATACAAGCAGTGACGTTACTTCCTGCAAAAAGGACGTGATTGTTGCAAAAGGTTTCTGTTGCCACCACCTGACTGATGGGAGAGGGAAGGCTTTTAACTTACCCACTCGGATCGGGTGGGTGGGAGGCTGTTTACTTAATATATAATTGGAAATCAACTTCATCACCCTGGAATTCTTCTCAAAGTGTATTATTAGAATCCGTCATAGAAAACACAGGATTTACCATGCTGGAGCAGATTAGGGATCCATGATTCTGCCTCTAACAATGACCAGTGTCTCAGAAGAACGCACAGCACCCTGTAATCAGCCAGACCGCACAATAGCCGAAGCCTTCCTGGCCTCAGGCCACTAATTACTTTATGTCCTGAAGCACAATCATCGATAGGGCTTCCCCCCCTCCAACGTCTAAGGGTAATTGAAGAGACAGGCTATTCTTCTCTTAATCTTCTCCTGATGAAGTACACCCTTTGCTTCCGTTAGTCTCTTGAGTTGTGTGGATGTCTACATGCCCTGTGGAAAATGTCTATTTATACCTTTTAAGTATTATTAGCTTCGAATTTCATCAAGCGATCTGCCGTTCTAAAGTCAATAAATAGACCTGGAAGAAAAATCTTTCTCGCATTCTATGAAATTCAAAAATAAAATAAATTTTAAAAAATGTTCTTCCTACCCTAAACTTGATAAGAACTTAAAATCTAGGAAATTTTACGAAATGATAATGAGGAAAAATCTGATCATCTTTACTAAAATTAGAATAATTTCAAAATGTTATATTTTGGGTTTTACCTTTTCCAACCTTTTTCATCATGAATTAAATTTCTAATGACACATTTGAACAGAAAACAAAAATAAGTCAGTTAACAAGGGAGAGGGGATTTTTTTCACAATTTTGAAGTTAAAAACGTGAATAGTAGAGCCAGAGTAATTAGACTTTTTCAAAAAACAGCCTTGGTGTTACCATTTTGGTCTTACCACGTCAAACACTTTTCTATGCATCAGGGAACACTTAGACAGCTATGTAAAAATGTTCTTTCCAGTTTTCTTGAAAACTTTATTTCCTATATTATTCTCTGCTCTGAAATCCAAAATATGATTTTTTTTTTTTTAAATCAGTACACTATCCACAGCACTATTTCTTTTAATTGTCAGCTAAAGAGGATTCTTGTTGTTGGTATGTCTGTACTTTTTTGATTTTCAACAACTCAGCTAGACGTAAACAATTCCAAAACTTATGACTGAATTATGGAGGCAGGAGCAGGGGCTACAGTGATAAAGCTACACTTTTAATCAGCTATTTCATCTATACAACTGAACGATGCTGTAAGATTAACTCTTCTTTTCCAGCTTGATAGTTTTATTCTAGTAGTCAGTTTTCCCAACAATACACCTTTTCTGCTGCAGAAACCACCCAAATTATTTTCATTCAGATGTCTGTGTGAAAATTTTTGCTTCCTTCCCTCGAAATCCTTTACAAATGCCATGACCACCACCTTGCCTCTGTTATGGAGCTAAGGCACGCTCTTTCCCAGGCAGCATCTCCCAGCAGTTCCATGTCTGCCCACTATAAATTTTCCTCCTGAGACCCATGAGCAATATCAAGAAAAAACAGGAATGGGTTGAATTGAGGAGCTGTTGAGAAGTTTGTGGGGGCTGTAAAGACATCCCGTCCTTCCCCACTCTGCTGTATGAACCAGCTACTTCTCCTCTTGCTCATCTCTTGCCCTAAGTGGCCAAGCCTGCCCCAGAACAGCAGGATTAATTAAGCTGTTTTTTCATTTGTGGTTTCAATTTGTGAGCCAGGCCCTGATCCCCAGAGAGGAGTTGCTACCAGGGACTGTATTAGCTTGCCTCGTGCTCTTTCAGATCTTCCTCCAAATGCAGAATCTTTTTCAGAGCAGCAGCAACATATTTCTTCCTTTTCCGCAGGAACTCCTGCTCTTCTGTGCACAGGTTAAACCCCAAGCGCACATCCAGGTTTCCTGAGCTGAAATAGACAAAGGGACAAATAAATGTACATGTCATTTATAGCTGATTTCAAGACCTGTAGGGCAGGTAGTCAGAAAAATCCACAAATCATCTGTAAAACAAGCTACTTCCAAGTCCGCATATTGATCAAGAAAGAGAAGAAAAAGGAGCATTTCTATTGCCAGCAAGGAGTAGTAGTGAGGATGAAGACAAGTTTCCAAGGCGCTTTAGACTTCTTGTAAACACAAAGACAAGACACACAAGCCAGGGAAAGATCAGCAAAAGGGGTAATTTCAAGAGTACTTTTTTCTGTATCCATTTCTTTTTGTCACCGTGACATCCTGGAAAACTCAAGTGATGCCACCATCACCTGTTCTCAGGTTTTGACAGCTCACTAACAGTATTTAAAGTGAAGGTCCTAATGAGCTGTGTGATGGAGCTTGAACTGCGGAGCAAGTCCTGCAGCATCACCCCCTGCTCAGCCTCTGTCCTGTGAAATCCAGCCTTTCACCTGTGTGCTGAACAGATTTCTAGATAAGCATTTGCAAGCTTCATCCTGCAAATATATAAGAATATCCATCAGTTTTTCCACGTGGGCAACCACATTGAATTTTCTCCCTTGAGAGGTGTGAAGCACAAGCTAAAAAACTTGCAAAGAAAAAAAAAGGTACAAACCTAATCAAATAACAGCTAATGTTTTGTGCCTTCAACAACACAAATACACTTGTTACTGGGAAGAGCACTCAATATTGACCGAATCTTCTGGTTCACATCACCCTCTGGTGGCTGCAAACTCTATCCTGAACATTACTTTCACCAATATTTCACAAACATGAATATTTCAAGGGTTAACACAGTAACCTCTGTTCTCCAGCAAATTTTGAAAACAGAATAAGGTCAATTCATTGACCTTATAAAAAACAAACAACTTTTTTAGCAGTAGATTGTTATGGGCAGAGATTGAGCAGGTAGCTCTTCTTCCTGTGCTATGAGTGTCACCTACGCAAACCGCTCCCATGTTTTGAAAATCCACCTTGCTTCCCTTCCATATATCACCCAACAGTAAGGATGCTGCGAACCATATGAAGTTTTCAGCTGTATCAGAAAACTTCACTGTCTTCAGTTTCATCTGTCACTGGTGCAACCCTGTCCCTGCGAGTGGTCTGGCAGAGGTGCGGCTGCTCTGGTTATTTCATTTATTAGGGTTTATTTCAGTCGCGATGCAGATATGACTATTGGCGTAAGAGGGCAACAAAATTAATATGTGAGGGTAGTGCAGTTTTACTCATGTCTAAAAATAGTAGTCATAAAACAGGCTAATTTACTCTGAAGAAACCTACCAAGGCTCAAACTCTCACTGAACTGCGTGATCCTGTAACTGCAGCAGACTTGCGCTTACCTCAGGCACCACGTGAGTACAGGACAAAGCACTCACATGGCACATGTCCGTCTCTCCACCTATCATAGAAAAAAACCTAGATAACTAGTTTACAGTAATCCTGGATGGTAGGACAAAAAGAGGCTATCTTACCATTTTCTTGCTGTCAAGCACAAGTGAAAGGAATGATCCTAGAAATCCAGAGAATAAAGCTAATTACCACCAGATTTTAAAACATTTCTTTCCTTCAGGCTCAGGCAAGGCTCATTCAGTAAGAGAGGAGGTTCTCAAGTAAGAATTCATATGGCTAAGGATATTATTTTTGTACAATTAACCAAAGCCTCACTCCCTGCTCCGGAATCAAATTCTCTCTTATCTAACAAGCTTGTCTGTTTGGGGCAATTAGTGTGCCACGAGCTTGCATGTTACACCAGCTCACAGTGTGCACACTCCGAAGGAGCAACAAGAATGAGAGAAGTAACTTATTTTAAAAAAAAAAAAAAACCACATACAAAAGCACTTTCAATATCAATATTAGACACGTTAAGATCTGAATTAAGCTCGTATTCTGGGTTGTATTTTTTAAAACTAGCCATTCTGCAATTACCCCAATACCCAAAAAGAAATTTTGGAATGCATGTAACATGAAGGTCATTTTTGTTCCTTGAAACCATTTAATCCTAATTTTGGGATGCAGGTTTGCAATGATTTTCCTATTATAATTAACACCTGCTTCCTTAAAAGTTAATATGACAGTATTTTTTTCTTTTTTTTTTTTAGCATTTTCAATAAACAGCTGTACAATTTTACACAGTGATTTTGTTCACTTGGTAATTTCATTTCTGGCAGGACAATATTAAACACATTGTGAAAATGTTTCTTTCAAAAATGTTCAACAGCACTCACCTCTTCTACTATTATTTCCTTCTGCAAAGGGAGTGAATTCAGAGGGAAAGAAAGGACCCCGGATTTCTCTGTTTCATTTTTATCTGCCAACTGAAACAATGTACAAAGTGGTAGGGATGCACACATGAAAGGTTTGTCATCTCTAGAACTTCTCCTGCTAAGAGGGCTAGTTCAGTTGACTGGTTATGTTAATATCTTCTTCTAATTTCATTGTGGTTAATGATAACATAATGATAACGAGGGGAACGTACCTCTTCTGGTAATGTGACATCCAGTCTTGTCTGCTCATTTATAACGCAGTGAAACACGATGATCCTAAGGCTGGAGTCAGAGTCCAGAGAAATCTTCTGGCTTCCTTCATGGGATCCTTTCACAGTAAATGTAAGCTCCTGATCTAGACATAGAGGCAGGGGATAAAGAGAATTTTAACTATTCCAAGCAAACGCATGTAACTAATAAATAAAATCCGCTCCTGCTCTGCATGCATTTCGTCTGATTTTGCTTACACCACGATGCTTAATTAGACTTTGGATGGCCAAAACAGATTGAAAACTGATATGAAACATCTTGGTGGATCTGTATGAATTGACAATATACAGAAATAACATGTTTTTGAAATATTGTAGCATGCTATTTGGTAAGCGCTTTCCATGAATAAACAAACCCAAGATTTAGATTTAAAGGAGTGTCAGTTTAAAGGCCTTTTGGATTAATCACAGTGAATTTATTTGATAGCAGCCTGCTCTGGTTCATTGTGTACATTTTATTGTATGTTGTGTCTGCTACAATAGTTTAATGATTCAAACCCAAAAATCCAAGGTACTACTTGACATGTGCCCTCATGTCAGCAAAACTGAAACAACCTGTCAACCCAAAGGCTGTGCTCCTTTTACAGAAAAGCCTTTATGTTTATGGAGAGATCATACGCTGCTCTCTTGCAAGATCACGGCCAAGAGGTATATAATTTTAGGTCACTAACCTTTCCTCCTCATGTTACATTTCAGTCTGAAACTTCCTATAATGCAATTCAGCCATTACTATCATT
Organism: Dromas ardeola; assembly: GCA_013398915.1. NCBI lineage: Eukaryota > Metazoa > Chordata > Aves > Charadriiformes > Dromadidae > Dromas > Dromas ardeola. Next base: position 320,437 of record VYZM01013565.1, read on the forward strand.
TTCTTCATAAAGGTCAACTTTCTATTCGTGAATTTTCTCAAAACAGACATGATTTTTTGAGATTTTCCCCATGAGCAGCTTTACACAAGCTACTATTTATTTGAATGAACTTAAAGACTAGTGAAGAGTCCTGCTATATTTATTAGAGGTACATTTTACAGGCAAAGTCCTAGTTCGGTGATGGTTTGCATTTTGTGCAGACCCCTTTGACACAATTTTACATTTAAACTTAAGAGCTTGAGTATATTATTTTTGCTCAAGTAACCAAAAAAAAAGATAAAATTTCTTTCAGAACCTGAATGTGCAGAACCGTTGTACATACTCAAACCCAAATTAAACATACAGGATAAGATTTCTACGTTTTAACAAGATAATTTTAAAAGAAGATCCAACTTAGTTAAAAATGTTCATTTTGAACAAGCAATAAACAAAGAGAGCTAATATAATTTTTTCCAAGTTTTTAATACTAGTAAATACTACTATTTTTGCGTCAATTTAAGATTTGCCTTGGAACTGAATACTTGACTAACTTGAATTTTGACGGATACAATCTTTCTGCAAGATGGGGCATGACGAAACTAAGTATTATGTGAAACAGCTAAAGTAACAAGCACAACAGATTATTAATTTTCAACATCTTTATAATGGCTGAATCACAACGCAAAAACAATAGGTTAATGAAGCAATAACCTCACTTGTGGATTGCTGCGGCAGCTTCCCCGTATCCACTCTAACCTCCAAACAGGAAACCTCGCGTGCCTGTAGCAAGAGGGGATAAATGATGACTGAGAGAAGTGTAAACGTCATTGCAAGTGATTCATACTGTTCTCAACCAGCCCCTCTAGTTTATCACTGAGCAACACAATTATTATCTATTACAATGTCTTCTGATAACATGAGGGCAATAGTGACATGGTATTTTTTCTAAGTTTGCAAGTAAAGAGGAACAACTCATGAGCTGCTTGAACTTGGAGAGACAGTTAAGCAAAGATGATGAGACCTATTCAAAATAATAGACATATTGAGATATGGGACTCTTCTTATGAGCATTTTATCATTTTTTCCATTAACCCCTGATAGTTCTGGGTGTAATGTGGGAATAATGGGTAGGAATTTCAAGTTTATAGAAGCAAGTAGGTGGCACATGCATGCTGACAGCAGCCTCACAGCATGCCTTTCCAGAAGGTGGCACTGCAGTGGAGTGGTGGGAAAACAGTGATCCTTAGTGCCAACAACAGATCCTTTTTCTCAGTAGGACAGTTTGGCTGATAGTACTAGCTTTGGGACACAGCTCAAACTTTCCCGAGCTAAAAATATGAACCCTTGTTATGCAGGCACAGGAAAGATTTTAAGAAATATACATTACCACTAGTACTCCGTTAGTAACGATGCCATCGGGATAATCTAGGCTGAAAAATAAAATGGAAAATATATGTCATGGGTGGGACAATTCAGACAAATATTTAAGTCTATGAGTTAACACATTACTCATTTTCCCCCCATCAACTTTGACATTTCTGACTTTAACATTCTCACTCAAAAATACTTTAAAGCTTTTATCAAGCACAATTCCAAATGACGAGCTCAGTTGCAAGTTTTTCCATCCACCCATGATTGAATACGAAGTCAGGCTTTTACTCCTGTGGTTTTTCATACTTACTTTAGTGACCCTGTAATGAATTTTGATACATGACATACTGAGTTTGAGGAGAGAGATGGGGGCTGTTACATCCATCTTGATTGTTTTGATCATAATACAATTTGACCCAAAGTTTTGTACTCAAAAAAACTAATACACTTGTCTAGATTTCCACAATTGTCCAAAAATTACCGTAATAGCGGAAGAAACTGTACTCGCCCCAATGAAGTTATTTGCACAACGGATATGAGGTGTTAATGTATCACTGTATTTGTAGATGTGTTTCCACTTATATACAGCCAGGGGCAAAATTGGGTTCATATACTGGCAGATGCTAATTTTTATACTCTTAAATATTTTTCCCTCAGAAAGTCAGGAAATATCTCATAAAGGATATCTTATAATTTATCATTTTATTAAATTGAAGAGGAAAATTCGTATAGTATCTCAATAACGCAGATTAGTCCAAAGGGAATACACACATACATAAAATTATAAAGATTGAGCACCAACTCCTCAACCTGCTGCAGACAGTACAAGTTGTTTATTCAGACTTTACAAGTTATGGATTATACACTCTGTAGTCTCACATAGTCATATAATTGAGATACATATTTCACCTCAGCTGAAACAAATAAAGCAATATGCTTCCTTTAAAATCAGATTAATTACATTGTTATTACCCGTTTTAAGAGAGGTTTATCACAACTATTAGATTTCAAAGCTCATAAACAGTTTAAAGTTTAATTTCCAAATCAGTTTTTTCCTTCAACAGAAAATTTGAATTGGATAAATACAGTACAGAATACTCAGCAACAACTTTCCAGTAAAAAAAACAAAACAAAACCAACCACTACACCAACTTCCCCCCCACCCCCAAAAAAAAAAAAAAAAAAACACACCACCAAACCCAAAAACCAGTTATACGCTGGAAAAAAGTGTTTTACCTAAGAATTTTGTAGGTTTTTTTTTTTGAAAGTGTATTTCAAAAGAGTTCAAAGAACACAGATCAGGAATGGGCAAAAAATACTCTGTGTTTCTACCTGCATGCAGGAAGGGGTTAAGTACTACACAAGTTTTGTTCCAGACACAAATTTTGCAGTTAATTGCTATTTCATAGTCAAATAGTTGCAACAATACGTGACATATGGTGTCACTATCCTCAAATACTTCATTAAAGAAAGCACAGAAAGAGCATGGTGGATAATAAAAGATCTCAGTCTGAATAGCCTGGTGAAACAAAGGTGGAAAGACAGCAAAGATGTCTTTTTATAGAGTTAAATATCCAATAAAGTGTAGCATTATTTGAGGTATTGGTATCAGCGAAGTATAAAGTTAGACTGATAATTAGGAGTTCAAGGCATGACCTTCGAACAGGGAGGAAGAACCTGTATTGTTGGATAGAACGGCTTGGAAGGCTCCTGGGAAGAACCAGGACAACACAGGCATTAAGCACCAATGCCTGAGATGTCCCTCTTGGAGCGTCACCTCTGCGGACACTCCTGTAAGGAAGCCCAGGTGCTGTCACTTGTTGATTACTCTCCACACTGCACTTCCAACTTTTATATCCTGAGTTTCAAGGCTTCTGTTGACTAGAAACAGAGCTGAGCTGGGTGCAGAAGAGCTCTTACTATTCAGGTTGGCAGATACCTTTGAATATTTTGCCTTGCTTTGGAGCACTGAATAACGTCCACTTCTCAGGACTAGCTGGTAACTTCCCTAAAAACCAACCCGCTATTAGACAGCCCTCGTTGCACATACTAACAGTCCTGTCCTCTCCTGCATCAAAGTTTGTGATGTATGGCCTTTTCTAATGCAGACTTCAGTTTTACTATGAGAACTAGGAGCATGTTGTAGCCTGCAGCAGGAGAAGCCAAGAACAGAGACCCTGGGCATCCTTCCCCACTAAATACCTATAGAAGCAGTGCCTAACACTGCAGTGGACTCTCTGAGCCCAGGGATCACTTCCCAACACCTGGTAAACATCATGCCTGGCTTATTATGAGACGGGCAGTATTGTATGGGAAGTTACAGTCACACAAATTCCCATATTAAAGTTCACATTTGGAGTAGGCAACCGTGCCCTGTTTCACCAGAGAATTTGGATTTTTTGATACCTATGTAGAAAATTTTAATTCTTTTTTGTCAGATCCAGCTTCCCCTTTGTTTAGTAGCTTCCACATAGTGCAGGCTGCTTTTCCAAACTTTCTGACAACCTGAGAGAACAATTGGGCATGGTACTTTTTCAATGAAGAAAAGTCTATTTGGCTCCAAGATTCTTTGGTTGTCATTTTCCTCAACTTAAAACTTCTGCCTTAAGTGCTCCTTGAGGCCCTGTGACCTCTTGCCACAAATACAAACAGTACATTTGGCCCCTCATGAATGGGGACTGAGCCTACTCTGAGAGTTTCCACAGCAGTGCCCAAACCAAATGGCTAGCATGATCTGCTGGTCCTCCCCAACATGGGGGAAACTTCTCAAAATAACACAGCAGAACTACAGAAAGAAAAAAAGACTTTTATTTCCTAAAAATCATGCTTTTGCCATATTTCAGTAATTAATATTTAACTTTTATACAACTTCTTGTACACCTATTTACATTTGTGTGTGTTAAGTGGGCTTTGTTTTAAACATCATCTTTCACATTTGAAAAAGAAAAGGGTGGGGGAGCTGAGATGAAAGCTTGTGCAAGAGTGGTCCTTCATTCTTCTAAGAGTTGTTTGAGATGCATCTCCTCAGCTTGGGACATCTGAAAGATAGAAACATGCCAAAAAGGTCAGCGGACCCAGCAAATACCCTGGGGCTCTCAGATACCTCCTTGGAAATTCAAAGTACCTTTTAGTGCATCAGGAGTCTCTTCGGGGCCTCTCAGTATCAGGCAAGGGCTTCAGAAGTCAGAGGGGAAGGGGATGTTGAGGGAGCGAAGCCACCTAGTCCAGCGGGACCCTGTCCCTGTAGCAACTCGTAGAGGCTCATGCTGATGCTGTACCCTACCAGGGGAAACACAAGGGAGAAAGCCCACGTTACCATTGATAATCGCCAGAAAATAACACAAAAAGCACTAAAGTACACAAATCAGCAACCTGTGTACAACGACCTTACCTTTTCTGTCACTGCTGCTCAAGGGCAGCAGCTGTCATGCCAGCTGGGCTCGTGTTACGGGCCCATAAAACATTGGGCAGGCGTTTGCAATCCCTTGGATCAGTTGCTGGTGAAAAGGCACTTGGAGGAAGGAGCATGCCTTCCTCTCTGTGTCGTTAGGATACACCGTCTGGCTCTCCGTGCCTGCCACGGGTAGTGACAGCAGAGAGGTGAGCATTTGCAGGTACTGCAGGAGTGGCGTAAGAGTGAGGCAAAACTAGAGAGGGTATTTGCCTCACAGTTGTGGAAACCGATCTACCAAAATGAAGGTTTTCTTCCATTTTAAATAAAAGATAACGGGAATGAATGCGGGAACCAATTTCATACAGCTCACCCGTGTATCGTGAGGAAATTTTTACAATGTTCTTTGGTAAAAGTAACACAAAACACGATTTTTGCAGTGAGGTCAATAACCAAACAAAAATAAGAGCGACAAAGCCACTATTGTAGGTGCAACCCAGGAAACTTTCTTGGGCTGGTGTTACACTTTATGTGTGATATTTTTCATCTGAAATGCTGGAAAGAAAGAACAGGCTTATACAGTAAAACTTGCTACTGGTAAAGTCTGGAATAAAGATGGGGAAGGAGAGAAAAACTACTTCAGATAAACAGTGTCAGGTAAAATGTGCTGGTGGGAATAATTATTAATTTCAGAGATAAAATGCCATATTTACCCCAAAAAAGTATATTCTCATTGTTCCCATCACAATACCAGATTTCTAGAAACTGTCCTGCATGGTTAGCTGTACTTCTTGTTAGCACTATGGTTGACCTTCCCCTTTGAAAATAATCTCTAATCTCTGTCATCAATTCTCCCACCCAGCAACGCCAAAACTCTTGCCAAAACCTGATGAGCTTGTTAAACACAGGAGAGGTCAATTTGGTCCATAGCTTTCCAGTGACCCATTTCAGCTACTTCTGTCTTTCAGACCTTTTCAGGGCTCTTTAGTTTACCACAGTTTATGCAATCCATTGTCTCCAATTTTAATGCACAAACCCTTTCATTAATTACTCCTGATATCACACTTTTCTATGTTGAGGGGGGAAAAAACCCTCTCAGTATCCTAGTAAGATCATGGTATTTAACAAATTCAGATGTGCTTACACCTTCATTCCAGACTCAACTGACCAGCAGAACAGTATTGACCGACACGCAGATGAAAGAAATGCTAATGAGGGTTAGTAGGGGAAATGTTTATCTGCCTTCTGACAAGAACCCCATTTTTCCAGAGAAGCGTTTCCCTTTTCTCAGTCCTGCTGAGACCTAGCAGGGACATTCCCTCATTTATGATGCAGCAATTTCTTCCCTTTGTGTGTGGAGTTCTTCAGGCCACAACTATTACATTTGTCACCCATGTATCACATTATGAATGAAAAAAGGGGATCAGATGAGTTCTTGCGCTGTAGCAACTGAGTCATGACTGTGATTCTTTTTAAAACCTCTTCCTTGGGACTGCCAAGGGTCCTTTTTATTTGTACAGTCCCAACCATCATCTTTCAATGAGTAGAATTCCTACTCAGACAGCACTTGCAGAAATTGCTACATTTCTGACTTTATCTACTGAATGTGTCTCCCAGAAAAGGCAATTGGCCGCACGGTCCAAGTGAAGAGTTTGACACAGAGCTGGCGTGCACATGGTCCGAGATGAATTCCAGCCTCCATCCCTGTACGCAAACCCACTCACACACAACATCCAAGCCAGACAACCTACCTGGACCTCCCTCATCAAAAGACAGGATTATTGAGAGTATGATTCTATGTACCACCTCCCTAAGCCATCCTCTAACTTGCAGAGGAAGGAAGACCCTAGACATTTGGGACATCTGCTGGAGCTCCCTTCCCCATTGCCATTACTGATGTCGCAGCACTCCTAAGCTTCAATAGGCACCATTTGTCTTTCTGTTGCTGGGCTTTCTGCCAGTTTTGGTGCACAGTAAACAACAAACAACCCACCCTGGTGAGTTTCCATGAGTTGTAATAGGAGATTCTGGGTCTGCTTTGGGTCCGATGGCTTTTTTGCTTGTGAACACTGGGAGATCTTTCTTTCTTCATTCATAACTACTGCCCTTTCTCCAGCAAGTCCCAATTTACCCTTCTGTCAGGAATCAAGACATTATTCAAAGTCTCCACCAACATATTATTCTGCTAGGCCTCTTGAAGTGCCCCAAATGCCTTGAGAAGGTCCCAGCAGTACCATCCCGTCTCTAAGCTTGTTTTAACAACACTTTCAGTTCAATAACATGTATCAAACTGGTAGCAGAAATCCTTTCAGGTAACTTCCTCAGAGTCATAAAGCATATTATGGAGACAGACTAGAATACCTGTGATCCCGCACCAGACTCCCTCTCCAGTTAGTGACAGATTTCTCCACAGCATGAATTACCTGACGCAAACACATCGCCTAAACAGTCAAACTCCACCAACACCTCTCAAGCCTACCAAGTGAAGCTAGTGCCTCTCCTCCAGTTTTCCTGGTTCCTCAGTCCTCAACCTCCCACAGTGATCTTTGCTCATTTCTTTATGCAGACTATTTTGTTCCTCTCCCTGCTGGAACTGATACTCAAGTCTACCACAGCTCCCTACATGTAGCCAGATGAGCTAAATAGATCAACTTACAAGAGAGCATTTTATGCAGCTGTGGATTTGAAAAGCCAGATTCTCCAAGAAGGGAGTACATAAGACATTTAGGCTTGGCACTCCTCCTTCTAAGGGTCAAAACTTCCTGAATATTGTAATTGTCCTCATAGTTCCTTGTGTATATATTCGATGACAAAAGGAGAACAGAAGGAAGTTGGTGCCCAGGAGACAGCAGTCAAACAGGGCAAAAAATACATTTTAAGGTATCTAAAATCTAAAAATATGTCTTCTGAAATTCCTATTTACTAGACTTGAATGAAAACCCTAGATACTGCTTTCAGAGACTGAAGGTTTAAGAAGCACGTCACAGATGAACCAGCTGTCCAGTCTATTTTTACAGAGAATACAACAGTTTATATAGAATTTAGGACTCTACTCACGTGTTCTGCAGTGTGAACTCCACCTCCAGCTCCTCACGTGCCTGAAGAGAGCAGAAAAAAGAAAGGTATATTATTTATTTTTCCTCATAGCTTTCATCACACAAGTTACATATCATTTGTAAAATATATATTTAGAATAGCACTTTGGAAAAATCCCAGAACATAAGAACAATTTGCAAAAGAAACTGTGGTGCCAACTGAAGATATTGAATTTTATGATACTGAAAAAGCAGTCGCTAAAACTAGTTTTTTTGAGATCTAAATGCCATATGAGCATGCAGACGTATGAACTGCTATTCTGCTAAAACAGCCATTTTTCAGATTTCAATTCCCAACATAAAACAATAAGCTGCAATAAGCTGCTACAGTTTAAAGTGACAGAACAAGAGTTAACAAACACACCAGAAATATGCAGAATGAAGGCACCAGGTAATTAGTTCTAGGCTGGTTCCATCCTAGATTTTTACCACAGAGATTTGTTCTTAACAAAAACTAGCATGGGGCACCCATACAGGGATTTTAAGTCTTCCTTATAATGGCAGCAAAACACAGTTTAAGTAGATTTTTCCTATAGTAAAAGACTGTAAAAAGATACATTTAGGTGGAAGGAAGGAATTTGCTTTTTTGTTCTCACTGGTTGCATTGCTCACCTGTGGATTCAGCTGAAACTTCACTCGAACTGTACGTCCTACAGTGAGTTTATCTATGTCAAAGAGAACTGTGCAGAGCTCGTCATCCCTAGTGATCGTGTCTTCATCACAGACCTTTAGCTCCAGCACATTCTGCAAAAGGAAGTTAAGAATATCATGGACTTCTTTCTGTATCTAATTGCTCCATAAGGCAGGAAAATCTCAAGGTTTCCTGCCTCGCCACTCCAGTTTTAGGGGATGAAGGGAAAAGGAGAAAGACAAACAGAAAAGGGAAACTGATTTGGGAGTATTAGACTTTACATTAATAACTGTACATACACAAAGAAGCAGGCTTGTCTGCCCGAGGAAATGAAACAAGACAGACAGGTCATGCAGAACATTCGTGAATTTGTGATAAATAACAGTATTAAATGTTTCTACTTTTTTTTTATGGCTGTTGGCTCTAAGTGTTTAAAACAGGCACAGATACACAAAGAATGTGTAAAGGATTTCCTTTCCACCCTACCTAGAACTAACTGATCTTACTGTTATTTTCACGTGTTCTTGATCTTGGATTTCACTTGTATCTGTGACCAGGAATAGGATAGTAGGGCCATATTCTGCAGAGCATTTAATCCCTTCTCACTTCCTCACTATAGTAGATGTTTAAGTAACAAGTAACTGGAACAGAACAATATCAAGGAGTTGTGACAGCAGAGTTTTTCCTGAGGAATCTTCAACACCTCCAGTGTCCAGAAGCTAGCTAAATACATACTGGTTTATTGTAGTTTTATATAATCTACTGACTATCTGCAGACAGCAAATGGTAAAAACCATTTATTTTCACTACCTTGACTCGGCGGTCGATCTTATAGCAGAAAGCTTCATTCCAGACAGGGTTTTTGCTGTTCCTTATGGTTCTTGTCCGAACCTTCTCAGTTGAGGCAGTAGGCAGCCACAGTGTCACGTAGCAATCTGAAAGGGTGACTGTATAAACAGAAGATGAGCAGAGTGATAATGTATCCAGAGAAAAAACTATTGCACTGTGCACATTCAACCCTAATAAGACAAAGGTAACACAGTAAGGGATTTCTTCCTGAAACATACAGTGTGAGGAGTAAATAATACAATGAAACATTCACTGGAAAAGAGAAACATCCTCACACGTTTGCCATGCTCATTCCCAATATAAAGTTTTACTTGAAATAACACTGTACTCCACATGCAGTACAAGCACATCTATCCACGCTGCATTTACCTTTATATTCATGACTATCCAAATAATTGGGGCAGGCTGACATTGCCACAACATGATAATATCTACTGGTATACGGCTCCTGCCACACGTGCTCACATCAGCTCTAGGATGGCTCCTCTGTCTCTCAGGCAACACACCTCACAACCTTCTATCTGGGCTGCAGAAAGATTTGTCCTCCCCAGATTTGGTACCTTAACTAGTTGAAAGACTTTATCAAAGTGCTGGCTTAAATGAAGAATGACAGATTTTTTTTTTGCCAAAAAGTAAAGTGTTTCCCCTATAGAAGCTAAAAAGTTTGATTTCTTTATCACAAATCAGAATTTGCCAATTTCATATTCATTCATATATTTGAATAATTTTTTAGAAGTTCTATCTTTCTCAGCAAGTCTTGTGGAAAACAAAATCAGTCTCAGCACCAGGGTTGCGTTACAATTCATCCTATTCCTTCCTCTATCTGCAGACTAGAAAAATCTTTCCATCACTCAAGTCCGGGGAAGGAGGCCATTAAGTGCCAAAGACATCAGCTTCTTCCATATTCTGACCCCCCATGTTTGGAGGGAGAACCACCAGGGAGTGAGACTTGCAAAAGCTCGAGACAGGCACTCATGGTCTTTCTCTCATACCTATAATGCAATACATATTCTCTCTATTTCACATCAGCAACGCTCAACCAGTCATCTGGTTCTTACAGCAACCTTGTGAGTCAGAAGAGGTCAAATGATTCAACCCATAGTCAATCCGTGCATCATGCTCAAAAAGTGTAACAATGTTATTACATCATATTAAGTACAATTTTCTTCTTGTATTTCCTCTTTATCTTTCAGTAACAACTACAGATTTAGATTTTTCCACCAATCATATTTCTACCACGCTGTGCTTTTATCATGTAGTTAACGATGCTATCACTGTCAGAAAAACCTTTGTAGTGACTGTGGGAGGGAAAGCATTTCCAGAAAGTTCCCTTAGCCAAACCTGATCAGAAGAGCGTGACCAATCAGGCATTCAGCAGAGGCAGAAGTGTAGGCTGATGAAAATGTAAATGGTTAATGGTGGTTAATGCTAGAGCTTCTATTTTCAAAGAACTTGAGACACACTGATGAATTAGTTCACAGGGACAATGTAAGGATTAAGCAAATAAGCACATTGAGAAAACTTGAATGACTTGCCCAAGATCCCATAATGCAGTCAGTGTCAGGGTCTGAAAGACTGTCTAGATTTCCAGGCCTATAGCCAAATCTATTAAAATTATACTGCTCTGGAACAACATAGGGAGAAAGACTTTTAAAGCGTATTCATTTTTCATTGGTAAATAGGAATGTGAGATTCAAAGACCACGAAGAAAGATTCACTTCAATAAAATAAGCACAAACACTTCACTAGCAAGAAAATATGAAAAAAATACTATTGAAATGGGAAACACCAAGGTTTAATCAGAAAAACAGGAAAGCTAAAGTGGAGAAAATAAACGCTAACTCAGGACTAGAGTAACTAGAACCATACTGTTATCGCTGCAAAGAGGTAGAAAATGGATACTTCCCCATACTTGAAAATAACGAGGTTTCGAGGAAAACTGACATGCTTGGATTCTCAAATGCCTTTTTAATGCCTCAGCAAAGGTAAAGCCTGCTTGGCATATCCTTGCCACTACAGACAAAAAATTAATATTTTTTTTTTCCACAATAATTTGAGTTTCCTCAGCAAACAAGTTTTCTGCTGAGAAAACACTCTCGCTGAAAAGTTTTCAAATCTCTCTGCCAAATACACTTTAAATAAAGCCTTGGGAAGCCCAGGTTCTGAATTCGCATCATCTCAAGGGGATAAAGATATGATATTCCTCTGTTTTTGCTACCTGAACACAAGGAAATAGGGCAATATGGTGTGGGAGACATGGCAACAGGCTTCATAAAGAAAGACTGTACGATTCACTGTGGTAAGGAGCAACTGCGAGCAATTCATTCCCTAGAAGAAGAGCCACAACAAATTGCAGCATAAGCAGGTGACCTGCTGGAGTACACAAATCCACACATAATTGTGCATGCAGGTTTGCAGATGTAATTGCAGTGACTGCCTGGCCAGCTCACATATTTCGTTGACGCAAATCAACACTTTGGCATTTGAACACCTGGGTTGTGTTAAATAAGAAGTCAGCGCATAAAACTATAGGCCCACGAAGTGTGTACTTCTGCCCTTTAAAAAAGGATTTTAATCTCTAAGAAACCCAGAACTTTACATTTTACTATCTGCTCTCAGTTTGTCTAACGAACCAAATCCCTTTTTCAAAACGACCCAGTAAATATCACAAAGTAGTTTGATCATCTGTCATTTGTAGAGTAAAAAATACTAAGTATCCAGTAAATCATGGCAGATTCTTTAAATAAAAGGAACAAGATAAACAAACACAGTCGTATTACATTGCTGAAGATGCAGGAGTAGCCCAGAACACCACAAGTGAGTGTAGCAGAGATGTGTTCCCTGACAGTAATCATTCATTCAAAACCACTGTTAAGCACAACTTCCACGTGTTCCAACCACGTTCTTCCTGCCAGTAACCACCAAATCCAACCTCAGATAAGAAGATAAAATTTTTCCTCTACTCTTAATCCATTACATTAGCTGAAATCTCAAGATATATAGTAGATTAACTAAAATTTACATCTGGTTTCCTTAGAAACTATGATGTTCTGCATGAAATTCTGAGTGTGCCAAAAGAAATTTAATTTTGAGCAATGTTCAGCAAGATTTTGGTGGACTTTTCATTTCTGTTTTACGTCTTTCCATTGTATTTTTACGGTCTTTCAATTTGAATTTTTTTATTCTCTTTGTCTTTATTTTGCCTCCTTCTTTCATGCCTTTCCAACTTCTTTACACAGATGTTTCACCATTCAAATTTCCCCATGGAAGTGACTCAGTGGCATAACTGCATTTTGAAAGGCACCTGAAAAAGCCCCAGTGCACCCAGGACAGTGGGTTATTGAGGGCCCACATCTGTGGAACAGAAGCTGTGAGAAAGCTCCTCAATGAATTGAGAATTTTAAAATACAGAATTAAACCAGTCCCTCCCGTGGGTGAGTCAGTATCACTTTTGGACAGTGAACAAATGGTTTATTCCACTGAGAATTTTTGGTTTATATTTGCTGCAACACTGGTTCTACAAGCTGATGCCCAGTAGCCTGCAGAGGCAGAGAAGGTGAATCATTACAAGGGCTTCCACAGCTGGATATCACCAGACTTGTGGAATTCCCTACTGCAGAGAGTTCTTCTATCTTGGTCTCTTCTCTCTATTAACTCTTATTCTGTTACCTGGCTATCACATTTTTTTCTTGTAGTCTCTATCCTAGATACCCTTTTCTCGATTCCTTTCACTATCCCGATTCCTTTCACTACCCCTCACTTCAACTCCTTTAAAGCACAGTAGTGTTCTGTTTAATTTTTTCTTACTTTTAAATTGCTCCATTCTCTAGGTTAAATAAACTACCAGACACACTGGATTTTATAATCTCTTCTTGCACATATATAAATTCTGCAGAAGTAATAGAATGTTTTTGATTGTGCTTCTGTTATTTTCATAGGCTTTCCTACTACTGCTGATTTTACATTTGCATCACCAGTCCTCTCCTTTCTTCCGTCCAAAAATTCTGTAGGGAATACTCAGGTTTCTTACCCAAAAGTACAAGAATTTTCATCATTTAAAGAGCAGCCCTTTTATCAACAGCTAAGTCTCATGTCATAAGGGTAGGAAATACATCTCATACAGTGAGGTATGAAAGCAAGAGATCAAACGCAGCACCTTACTTGAATTAGCCTCTTTACACTTAAGAGCAGAAAGCAACGCTTCAGTATCACAGTAAAAATAATTCCTGCAAACCTGCAGCAACATATCTTTCTATTCCTACACAATTTAAGAACACGTAACATTGACCAAATATTTTCTTAACTTTAAAGAATTATAAGAAACATGCAACAATAGTAGAAGTACTCACGCACGTCTGCCTTCCGGACATTCCTCACTCTTAGAATTTTTACAGTGAGCAAGTTGAAAGGAGATACCGGCCTCTGCACAACAATTCAAAAAAAGAAAAAAATGAAAAAAATTACATTGAGGTTAGCATCATAGTCTATAATCACAGACTACGATAACCCTAAAGTTCTAAGGATGTAGATAAAACAAGGTTTTTAAGGTTGAGCCGATATCATTTATCAAACCAACTGGAGAAGCTGGAAAAACTATACAAATTCCTGGCACAGAACCCTTTTCAGGTCTGAAATAGAAGGAACAGATTTCAAAACCACACATGAGTTGAGAATGGGTGCTGAGAGTTTGATTTGGTAAAGATCACATCTTTCTAACACTGCTCCATTATTATCACAATAACCACCCCTACAGCGCACACATGGGTGTCCTCACCTCCTACACACCACTGCCTGCGATAGAACAGACTCACTGGGACACCAAACACTGTCACAGTAGCTGTGCTAGTAAAGCTAAGCAATCACCATGCACCAGCAAAGGCTCTTGCACAAGCTCCCATACGCAGCCTAAAAGGCCAGAAAGGCTGCTGACAGTAATGAAATACTTCATGAAGATTCTGATCCATCTCTGATCTTCAGCCCTGACCCCAGCAGAAGGCTACTAAACTCTTTCCAGAGATGATCTTGGGAATTACTTCAGAAGTCCACTAGATATCAGACACCTTGGGCTCAGAGATATTAATTCTATAATACCTCGTAACTTCCATGGCTCATACTAATATGTTTTCATATTCCTCAGGCTATAAATTAACTCTTTCCACATTTCACCTTGGAGATAACCACTTAACATCTTTCTCTCCTCTCCCACACTAACATCTCCTCTGTTTCATAGGTACCATCTTTCCTTTTAAAACCAACGTATGTTCAGATACCATTTCTCTCAACACTTGCTTCAAATTGGTATTTAGCTTTGAGTTTACTGATTCTGTTTTTAGAACAGAATCTGTTTTGTGCCCAGAACCTTGTCTAATCTTTCTATCTATACCAGTTTGTAAGAACAGACATTAACTCTAACCATAAACCCTCTCACTCCTGCATTCATAGACTTACTATACCTTAGTAAAGTTAATGCAGTGTCCTAACACAAACACGTGGGTTTTATTACTTTGCATCTGAAGTGCCTGTATTAATCATAAGCAGCGAAAGTAAAAATGATGTATTGATGTTAACGAGTGAAATCTACCTTTCTACTATTTCCTTCATACACGCTATACATTTTGCCAGCCCATTTGTCTTTCCAGCTATAGCACAAGGCTTATCCTGAAGTGTTTCACAATGCTTTGACAAAGTGTTAAGCAACTGGGACCATGACGTGATATTGGACACTAACACAATGTAATGAAGTAGGTCCTTGTCCTCACCAATGGAAACCTCAGCACCCCTGAAAATGCAGCAGAGATGAAGAACAGCCTCCAAGAAACAGCCCAGGTAATCCCCGGCATATCCTCTTGCACTTCCCTTTGGGTGGGCAAGGGGCCTGAAGATGCAGAGTTGAAGGTCAGTGAGACAGCAGCAGGAGGGTTGGAGCAGTCACTGATATGGGCACATTTGTACTACATTATCTTAAGCTGTCCAGAATTGCACAGGGCACAGTTTTATGGTGCACAGTTCGCACGCACTTGAATTGTGAGCTGTGGGACATTTCAGTTGTCTCAGAGAGACACATCTACCTGCTCCGTTATCCCAGACATGGCCACTTGGACAGAAACACCTTAAAAAAAAAAATCTAGTTCTTTCAGGGGGAAAGAAAAAAAAAAAAGAGAGATTACAGTCTCCAATCTAAAGCAACCAAAAGACATCATGCCCAGACTATGCAGTTGAACTGCCAGAACTATTTTTCTATATGCATTAAGTAGGACTGGGTAAAACACAGAAGCACTCCTAGGCACAGGGACCAACAGCCAAGGCTTGTCTATCCCAGCCAAATCTACTGACACGTTTGCTACATTTATGCTTGGTCCCTGCTTTCCCATCCAATAAATCCTAAATGTTTTTGTCCTCAGCATTGCTATTTCAGCAGAAGAGTTGGAGCATTTCTTTACTCAGGAAGGATGGGGCCTGAATTCCTTGAATACAGAAGAAGGGACTTGAGCAGAAGTTCCCCATGTCAGGGAAGTGTTATAACCACTAGGTTGGACACAATTTTAAAGGAATAACCTTTGCCAGTTCTTTGAAAACAAGCATCTAGACCTCTACTTTGTGCATCTCAAGTGGATAGTGGTATCTCCCTGCAGGCTGAAGGGGCACACAGAGACAGGATCTAAGAAGGGTGTTTCTGTGCTCAGTTGTCCCTGTTAACTGGATGTACAGATTTATACAGTTCCCTTCTCAGCTGTTACAATTCCCATTCTGGTGTTTCTAACTCTTGAAATGTATTGAATCAATCCTCAGTGCTTCACTCTGGTTTAAGGAGTCTTTTCCCACACTACAGACTTGGAAGTCAGGCCTTATAGCTCCTAACTTTTAGGTGCCTGAATGCTTTGTCAAGTCCAGCTGTCAGCAACTTTCTGAGAGTCACATAGAAAAATTATTGAGGGGTGTATCTTAAACAGGGTAATCTGCTAGTTATAGGCAATGACTCCCACATCTTTCCCTTTAACGTGATGATGACCATATCGCAGGCTGGGTAACTTCTGAGGCCAGAAGCCTCCCAGGTCAGTTATTACGCACACTTCGACTTTCAGCTTCTGTATTTATTTAGTCTGAGACATGATTGTTACCTCATAAACCGGAAACACAAGCCAGGCATTTTAATAATCACTTTGAAACTACTTAAATATATGAGATTGCAAACACAGGACTTGGTCACACTATCCTACGTCAGATAA
This sequence comes from Dromas ardeola, assembly GCA_013398915.1. Lineage (NCBI taxonomy): Eukaryota > Metazoa > Chordata > Aves > Charadriiformes > Dromadidae > Dromas > Dromas ardeola. The sequence goes on from VYZM01013565.1 coordinate 336,979, forward strand.
AAGTTCAATTAAGTCCTGTGGCACACTTGTGCAATCCTTACGTATCTAGTCCCAGGGAAGTCAATAGGAGCGTTCACATACGTGAGTGCTCATCCGTATGAATAAGAGTTACATAACTGGGCCCTGAAACTGCTCTATTTCAGTAAAATTCCAAGCTTAAAAGTCTTTTATAGAAATTTTTTCTTGAGGAGACTGGAGTGAAACACGTACAACATTCCCAAGTTACCTCAAGAGAAAAGGCAGTTATCAAAGCACAACAGCGTGTCAGATCTATTTGGAGCAGAGCATTCTTCCCTTAGCTTTCTCTTCAAAAAGGAACAGAAATATCATCAATACTTTAAAAACTATGAAGGCCAACAAAGAAAACACTCAGCCCTGTCAGAAAGAGTGGCAGTACTTTAAAACACAGTTCTTTGCCTTGCTTCTGACCTGGGTCAGGTATGTGGCACCTTTAAACTTCAAAGAGTTTTGGAGCCCCAAGGGCGGGCAGGATTTCATTATGTTACTATGTCTACCACCTCAGGCAAGGTCAAATGCATAAGAAAAGCTTTTTCCTTATACTAAGTGTTTTGTATTTATTTCACCCATTTTAAAATATCCCATAACTGGGTCTTATTAAGTCAGTAGAAGTCACTGGGGTTGTTTCAGAATAAAAATAAAAGAAGCAGCAGTGACTCAAGGCCTGTTTCTTTCCAAGAGCTATGTAAAACTTGTGTGGCTTCAGACTGCCATATTCATGTGATTCTTCTTCTCTTCCTGTTTGCAGCTCCACAGCTGGACTTGCATGTTAGAATAAATCCAAACCTTAGAAGAGAAACCAAGTCAAGCATTTCCACAGTTCAGCATGGCTTTTTTCAAGACCACGCTAGCCTATATCATTTTGATATGATCCAGTGATTTGAGTAATTTAAAAAGTATTACTTTTCTGCCTGCCAGCTTAAGGGCATTATCGACATCTTCTCACCAATATTTTACATATTACCTTTAATTTAAATGGCAATCAAGTTTAAATCACACACATCCCATGGGTTGCCCTGAAACTGACTCTGATAATGAAAGCCGATTCCCTTAACTGAGCCACTGAGTACCAAAAAAAAAACCATCAGATATACTATGCTGATATATTTATCATCATAAATACTAACTTTCATGGCAAAAGAAAGGAAAAAAAAGCTCAGGTCCTTCCTAACTTTTGCCTCTGTGAGCCTTAAAGAGTCAGGACAGAAAGAAGGGGCTCTGGGTCCTACTCTAAATTCTATATACTATATTCAGGCCAGATCTGCCACCCTAAATACCACGAAGACAAGAGGCACAATCTAAAGCCACTGAATTGTACAGGTCTCACACCTAGAGACCTACTAACAACCTAAAAAGCACTAAGCATAAAAAACCAGTTTGATCTTCTAAAGGCAGGCTAAGTATACAGAACTAAAAGTAACAATATTTATGATACTAGCCTACTTTCTTAGAGCTGCGAGACTACACACGGAGGCCTAAACATCATTTTAAAAGCTATGTTTTGAAGAAACTCTGCAACGTCTTTGATTTACCACAGCATTTCACTTTGAACAGAGAAGGTAAGTGGCTCTCAGGCACAATCAGGCATCAGATACTATCTGTCCTGGTTTGAGGTAAAACAGAACCAACTTTCTGTTCAGTAATTTTATTTCTTAGCTAGGCCTCTTCTAACTCGCTGAAATTAACAGCATGTTGTGCCAAAAATGGTTTGTTCTCAGAGTGATAAGACCAATGTTTACAATTAGTGCCAAGGAATGGCAGACAGAGAGACTCTTGCTTACACTTATTGCTATAATGACCAAGGTCAGCTAATTTCGTTATTTGCCCCATTGAAGGGTCAGAAACGGAAAAGCATAGAGGGGTCCCACCTGCAGGGAGGAGCAGATACGACAGATGACCCAAAATTAACCAACAGGGAGAGGCGGAGGGAGACCATCTGTCACCGGCCATTGGCCAATTTGGCCAAAACCACGACACTATCAATAACAGAAAATCTTCACAAGGAAGACCAAATTTACCACCATTTGGGAGAATCTCTGTATCACTGCAATCCCCCCAGGTGGAACCAAAGCCCGAAACAAACCAGGCTGGGAAACCCCCCAGTCACTGAAGCAGGGGCAAGAGCCCATCTTTCCAACTACAGATCTCTAGAGAGTCACAACTGATACTGGCAGCCCCAAACCCATTGCAAGTGCCTGAAGACAGCCCCATCCTGTTGTCACTGCCGTTGCTCCCATTCACTAGCTCAGAGCAGCTTATCTGATGTATTTTCCTTCATGCTAATACCTGTTAACATGAAGATTTGCTAATCGCCCAGGGAGTTTTCATTTGCCTGTGCAAAGAATTCATCCTCAGTTCAGCCTTTACAAAACACCTTGTTGCTCTTTTTTCACATTCAGAGAAGTTTGGCCACTGCTCCCACTCCTACCAGACCAATGAGACTGGGCTTGTCAGGAGGCTGAACACAACACATTTATTCCACAGTTTTACCTGTTCTGATGCTGTGTTTTTAAACACCGTGTTACACAGAGAATTGCAAACTCTACGATAGGTCATTACAGCGCAAAGAAAGCCTACAAGGAATACTACAGCACTAAGAACAACTGAAAGACCCATTTAAACGGAGTCTTCTTATGAAGAAATAACATATAAGACAAGTGGGTGTTTCATCCAAATAAATCAAAACACAAAAAAAGCAAGGAATTAAAAAATTAATGTAGGTGAAGTACAAAATACCCTGACACAGCACAAAACCTACTCACAGCATCATAAACAGAGCACCAGCAGAGACCAGACTATTTAGAGTTTACTGAAAGCCAAGGCAATATTTCATCTACAGAGTTGAAGCTGCAGCTCAGCTTTTCAGTGTTCAGTAAACATTGCAGTACAGTTTTCCCCCGAGCCATTGAATTCCTAACATTTTTTCTGGTGATCTACATTCAGCACTGGACAGCATTTAATGAAGGGCCAGCTAATTACTACCTACCGTTCTCTCCACTGGTGCTGAGGTGCCCGTAAAAGTCTAGGAAAAACAACACAAGGCAAAGTTAAGAAAACTAAGCTACATTTTACACTCTTATTTTAGGCTGACATTTAAAAACATCTCATATTCAAAGCCGTACTTAGAGCTATTCTCATTAACGACACTCATTAGGTGCTTTACCCATCACCAAACCCATCACAACTCTGTGCCGGCTTCTCATTTCCTTGACATGAAGCTTCTTTTTAAGGACACTCAGTAAGTAACGTTGTTAGCCTTAAAACATATCTTGAAAATGCAGACATGCCACGAGGTTCTGTAAAAGGCTAGACTAGCAAAACCATTGTTGCAACCACAAGGTCTGAGGAACAGCAAACTCGCTTTCCGTGGATTGCCCGTACCTCTCAAACAGCTTGGTCTCCTCTGTGATCAACTTAAATGGAATATCAGACAATTTACCCACTTTATGCTTGCCATCAGCTTCTTTTGCTTACCTCGTTTGAACTTAAATTTGATCCCATTGCAGCCCCAGTTGCATATAAGTCCAATGTTAAAAGATACTGAGTCGTACAGCTGGCAGGAACTCCTCATGCAGATTAGGGGTGGAGGAATAGGGATTTTATGACAAGGCTCTCCCGCCCCACCCCTTTGTTATTGCCAGTCATTAGGCAATCCCCTCCCTGCTTCCTGCAGCCTATTAGAGCACCTCAACTGAGTCAGCAGAACAAAGAGCTATTTCTTTTTTACCTACCTTGATGTTTGGGGGGGACACTGAAGCCCCTTTCTGCCCAGGGATTGCTTTCTTGAAAATACTGCTGCTAATAAAAAGTTTTGCAGTCACACAACATCCCTAGCCCCAAGCAAAGCACTTGTTGACTAGTGAAATCAGAGGTCTCAGAGTATCTATCTCTACACTGCCACCATCATACTGCAGGGTAGTGGAGAAAGATCTCAACAGCTTCTTTCCAAACCATGACCTCAAACACCTGTAGCAGTCTCGCTGTAGCGGTTCAGCAGGTAAGTGACCCCATTGCAGTGCCACAACTAAGGGATTGCGGGACCCGTGCTCCCCTGAAGCTACTTTGGGCATCTCTGTGCTACACTTGCCACGTGCTCAGTGTTCTTTGCCTGGATATTTAACACATATCTTGGAAAAAAAAGTGAATCCATGTCCAGAAAACTTGCAGTTCGATTTTGAATGTAATAAGAGGGAAGGGAGGAGCTATGAGCTGTAGGTGAAACTTGGGGGTGGGAGGGTGAGGCAGGAGAGAGGGTTGTGCTCTCCTGTGTGGGCCCAGGAAGCGCAGCAGTTCACCCATCCTCAGAGCTTACTTCAGAGGGATCTTGTGTGTGCTCGCTCTCACAGCGGGAAACACTGGGGCACAAAACCCTCCCTGACTCCTCTTCACTCTGGTGTGCAGTGACTCACTGCCTGTAAGAGCAGTGCATTACAGTAGCCCTGAATTAGCACGTATGTGCAGGCTGGCAGATCTTGGAGCGTGCAAGACCAGGCTACGGCTCTGCCACGCTCTTTCCGGGCACTCTGCTTGATGCCAGGAGGCAGCTAGTACTCACTTTTGAATCACAAGATCCAAGTGAATATTTTTAAATCAATCTCATACATATTGATGAATAATTCACTTCATGCAGGTAAAGAAAGTAACCTTGCAAACTGCAGCAGATGCCACCTAAATGGTCTCCCCTGTGCCATGGAAGTCAGTATCAAAGCAATTCCACACAGAGGAATAGAGGAGTGGTTCTCCAAGGAACGTTGTTAGAGTAAAATCCTCTTTTTACACACAAGTTTCTTCCTTCTGTGTGATGCACACGTGATGACTGTTCAGAAGGTCTTATCCAAAATGTGCAGTGGGACTATCTTGGGGTTTCCATCTAAAGCACTTAATAGCCTGCTGCTCACTCCGTAGTCACACTTTGCACAGCTTTCTCAATAGATATGGACTCAAAGGAAAACGGCTCATAAATATGAACCTGCAGCATTTGAAATGGTCCTTGAAAGAACGACCAAAAGATATTTCCAATGGAGATGAGCATCTCTACGTCAAAGCCAAAGAATCTCCCTCAGTTTCTCTCTTTATTACTTTATATCTGTGTTAAATACTTAGGAACAAATTTAGGTAGAGCAGTCACAGCTGATAATCACTTACTTGCACTCTCACAAAACTAGTCTTTCCAGCTGTTGTAAGAAGAATGCTTTCCTGGAAAAATTCCAGTATTAAAGTAGGAATGTGTTTTCATTAAAAATGTCTGTAAAACATCCTCTACCAAATGAAAGAGGGTAGGTTATCCAGCTCAACTTCCCTGAGTTGTCCCAGCAGATATACATAGCCACATATATTTATGCCATCCCAGCTGTTTCACAGCCAATACAAGACTCCCTGACATTAGATTTTCTTACCCACATTGCTTTTAAGGTCCATAAATGAGATACCACTTCACAATTTAGAACATTATTCCACAGTCAGTGCATCTTGCCTGCTGATTGGTTTCCTGATGTTCAGATTATGTTTTCCCTTTCTCAAAATAGTGTCACCACTGCCATACCCAAAACATGTTCCTAAATAATTCTTCCTCTCCTGCTCATGACCAACACCAAGTTTTGTACTTGACGTTGTCTTTCCTTAACCACTGCTTGTCCGAGCCACACAGGAATGCTTTGGAATATAGTATCTTTAAAAGCTTTGTGCAAGTCAAGGATTATGATCTCAACAGTTTTTCATTCATGCAGTAAATTCATGATAGAACTAAACGCTGAATGCTTGTAACACCCATAACAGTAAGTCCTTCTCATCACTGAGAAAATTTTAACTGTTGATGGCTTGTTCACTAGTGTCTATAAGGACTACACAATCTGCTTCAAAATAAATTGTGATTTTGTAGTTTATCCCACGGGCATTTTAGAGGTAGAAGTGTATCCCTAGGATTATTATTTCAAAAAGATTACTACTTCAAAGGCTAAGTATAACACTGGGGCTCTTGCATTTTTCCTTAGCTCTTCCAAAATCCAAGGAGAATTTCAAAGATAACCGTCAAGCATGCAGTAAGTAAATTCATGGGTGAAGTTACTGGAAGTCTCAAGAGCCATATGTTGGCTCTTTTTAGCAATCACATTTCCACAGTAAATAATTTAAAACAGGTAGTGATCTTCATATACATGCTGCTTACACTTTTACTTTGCTTTTTAAAGACTAGAGAGACTGTGTTACTGATGAGGGAACACACAGCAGTCTCTTTAAAGCTCTGGGCAATAACAAGGAAAGTAAAAAGGAAGATATAATTTTCCTCCGCTCTCCATCTACTTTGTAGTGTGCATTGACATGTACATGATTTTGTATCTGTGTCTTAATTAAGGCAAAATAGACCAAACATAAATATCTTGCTAATCATCTGAGGCAATCAAAATCCATCTAAACTACCCTGTTGCAGGCACAAGTTTCCCCAACACAATATTCAGCTAATTGTATACCTGAGTGCAACAGGTTGCAGGTAGCAATAACAGCTGCATCTAATGTCCCACCATTACCTTATATACCACTTTGTCACCTTCTGATAATCCAAGACTACAGAAATGTATGACTAATGGGGGATTTCATACTATTGCAAGAGAAAAGTATCCCTGTACCACCTTTGGGATGACAACGGGAGTTGGTCATCATTTAAACACCTTGAACGTAACAGGAATGGTAAATATACAAAAACATGCTAGAGGTGTTACAAAATGATAGCTAAATGCAACATTAGAAAAAAATACACAGAATTAAGAAATAAAGCTAATTAATAAACAAACAAACAAATATAGTGTCAGATCTATAGTTGGGGATTTTCCCTGGCTCTAGCCTTTCAGTTTCTTTTCCTATTTCTTTTCTTTTTTTCTTTAAATGATTCCGTAAGCTACAAAACCTACACAGACCTCATCCTGCCAATCAAACAAGACAGCATGCAGTCCAAGTCGAATTCCTGTTACACAATGGACCTAATCTCAATAATCTCTGCACACAAGGAGATTTACAATGGACGAAGAGTGTCACTTCCTTCCCCACGGTACCAGATTTCAGTCTCTGAAAAGTTCAGCTTTTGATAGATACTTTCTGTCCTGCCACTAATTTAAAGCAACTGTCTGGCGTTATTGCCAGACATTTTATTTTCATGCTTATACATACAACACCTTCAATATACCTGTCCTTCAATACTCTACAAGATCCTTGATGTTTTGTATCATGTAAGGTTAAAAAAAAAGAAAAAAAAAATCACATAAAACGCAAAAAAGTACTTCCCGAGAAAGCATTCTTGGAGAAAGTGACAGGGGGCATAGGTTAGAGAAAGAAATCTGAGAATTTTTGTATCATCCATTTGTAAGCAGGAGAGACCTTCAATCTGAATCTGAATTTAAATTCCTGAGAATGAAACGTGCAAAATCAGTCACTGGAGAGATCACGCTAGCTGATTGGGGTGGGGGGGGATTATATTTTTACTTAAGGCACTGTTCTGATTATGACATATATGAAGGAGGACTTCTGCCTTCAAAAAACTATTGAGAAACTTGATTAAAATGATTCCACATACCTTTGATACATTTTGGAGAGATAAAAATCTCACTCCACCTACTGACTCACCTGAAGCAACCGGGCAGTTTTGCCGTCCAAAAATCATCAGTTGGCCTAGCTGTTCCCAATGTATGCAATCCTGCCTTCAGTTTTGTTGCAACAGAATTTCAAATCCAATCCTCGTTTCAAAAAGCAGTAGCGCACAACCTTATCTCTGCCTCTCCGTGTGCTCTGTAGATCTGAGCACCCAGCAGCATCTCTCTTTACCTTTGCAGCAACAGTGTGAAGTCACCTGACTTTTCCAGGTTCATTCAACGCTTCAGACACTGTTCAAGCAGCTTTTTCTCTTCCCTAACCCCATCAGACACAGGCATGAGGAATACCAGCGCCAGCCTGTGTCAGCTAATTAGCCAGTAATTCCTTTGGCATAAACGCAGCAAGACACATAGCCCAGGACCTTTACGGGGAAATCTAGACCCAATTTGAATCTGAACCAATTCTCAGAATATCAGGAAGTCACCTTGTGTCACCAGCTAATTAAAGGGGGTAACCTCATCTACAGTCAGCGTAGGAGACGTTTGAGTCCTAACAGAGACTATAAAGATTCACAGCTAATTGGTTACAGGATCATGCCATTACATTTAGGAGAGCTTGTGTGGCAGGTCACAAACGGGTGTTTTCAAAAAAAGAAATTGTTGTTGACCTACCTGGATCTTAAATAGAACAATTATGACAATGCTGAATCACTTTGAAAACTCCAGCTGATATGTCACTGAGCCTCAGCTCCTTCCTTAAAAAACAGCACCAGTAATACTGAATGTCTCTCCTTTGCTATTTTTGATTAAAAGCTGGCAAGACAAACAAACACCTCTTCCCCTGTCCTTTTACATTGCCTTTCACCATCACATCACAGGCAGGATTCTGAGGTATTGCTGCAATGCGAACATCATGAACATTTAATAGGACAGAAATAATTTAATAATGCCATTTAATAGGACAGAAAAACAAGCTTTTCCTTCCCCATACAAGAAACCAAATGAGTCCACTGTGGAGAAGACTCACAAGCCACCAAGGTAAGACCACCAAGCTTGGTGAACCCAGGGAAATCATTAGCCTCACAGACTGTTAGATCCTTGGAGCCAGTTCCCAACTCTAACACCAGTTTGAGTTTCCTTCAAGTCAAAATATTGAGCTAGACAATTCAGGCAGGCTAAGATTTTTCAGTGGCTTGCCCAACAGGTCCAGATTTCTTAAAATGGACTCCCTTTCCTCAAACTATTCTAAGCCATCCTAATTTTCTGGATCTGCTGCCAAAAAAACACATCATCACCACACCACACCTTGGGTGAGTAAAGCTGAAAGCCCAGTGACAGATGTTGCAACCACCAAAAACCGGTCGGTGGAATACACCAGCCACAGACTGCACTGCATCTGTTACATCTTCCTGGACTTGTAAAAATGAATCTTGAAAATCTTTAAAATACTTAAGATACTTAGCCAAAAAAATTTAATCAAATTTAAAACCACATTTCATTACACATGGAGGCCTGGAAGGTGATTCGAAACAGCCAGCATGGCTTCACCAAAGGTAAGACCTACCTGACCAACCTAGCGGCTTTCTATGATGGAGTCACTACCTCAGTGGACAAGGGAAGAGCTATGGATGTCATCTATCTGGACTTCTGTAAGGCCTTTGACACAGTTCACCACAATATCCTTTTCTCTAAATTGGAGAGGTATGGATTTGATGGGTAGACTGTTCGGTGGATGAGGAATTGGTTGGATGGCCACATCTGGAGGGTAGTCGTCAATGGCTCGATGTCCAGATGGAGATCAGTGACAAGTGGTGCCCCTCAGGGTCCATACTGGGACCAGTATTGTTCAATACCTTCATCAAGGACATGGACAGTGGGATTGAGTGCACCCTCAGCAAGTTTGCAGACAACACCAAGCTGAGTGGTGTGGTTGACACACTTGAGGGATGGGATGCCATCCAGAGGGACCTTGACAGGCTTGAGAAGTGGGCCCATGTGAACCTCATGAGGTTCAACAAGGCCAAGTGCAGGGTCAGGGCAACCCCCAGTATCAATACAGGCTGGAGGATAAAGGGATTCAGAGAAGCCCTGCTGAGAAGTACTTGGGTGGATGAAAAACTGGACATGAGCTAACAATGTGCACTCACAGCCCAGAAAGCCAACCGTATCTTGGGCTGCATCAAAAGAAGCATGGCCAGCAGGTCAAGGGAGATGATTCTCCCCCTCTACTCTGCTTTGGTGAGATGCCACCTGGAGTACTGTATTCAGCTCTGGAGTCCTCTGCATAGGAAAGCTATGGACCTGGTGGAGCAGGTCCAGAGGAGGACTACAAAAATGATCGGAGGGATGGAGCACCTCTCCTATGAAGACAGGCTGAGACAGTTGGGGTTGTTTCGCCCGGAGAGGAGAAGGCGCCGGGGAGACCTTATTGTGGCCTTTCAGTACTTAAAGGGGGCTTATAAGAAAGATGAAGACAAACTTTTTAGCAGGGTCTGTTGCAATAGAACAAGGGGTAATTGATCTAAACTAAAAGAAGGAATATTTAGACTAGATAAAAGGAAGAATTTTTTTTATGGTGAGGGTGGTGCAGCAGTGGAACATGTTGCTCAGAAAGGCAGTAGATGCGCCATCGCTGAAAACATTCAAGGTCAGGTTGGACGGGTCTCTGAGCCGCCTGATCTAGTTGAAGATATCCCTGCTTATTGCAAGGGAGATTGGAATTACATGAGCTTTAAAGGCGCTTCCAACCCAAACTATTCTATGATTCTATGATTATTGTTTAAAAATAAACTTATGAACACAACTGACCTGTCACAGAGTGACATCTTCCTCTTCTCCTTTGCTCACAGAAAACTATTGCCATCTTACAGGTGAAACATACCATCAAATTATCCTAACCAAGGGCAACCAAAAAGCATGAAAAACTGGCTTTCTGGTTAAGAGGGCGGAGTTGAAAAAAGAAAGATTTATCAGTAACTGAGAAAGAGTTGTTGGACTTGACCACCTTAGATCCATGAAAAGGAGATGGAAACTGCCAACAGTTTCCTCTTATGAAGGGAGGCTTTATTGGTTTGGTTCATATTGCAGCAAAGCTTGACAGGAGGTGCCTGCTAGTGTTAGTTCCTGTTAAGTGAACTGATGCACAGCAAAAGGACTGTCTTAGAGGTAACAAAGTATGAGGTTGTCTCTTGCTTAATAAACCAAGATCTGTAAGACTGGATGACAGACCCCCTTACCTTCTGACCATGGCACATGAGAGGGAGACACAAGATGCTACACTCCCAGGGTAATAAGGGCATACTGCTGCCATACAGATGGATGCACTTTTTTTTTTTTATACTCACCGGTGTAATGAATGACTGCAGTGGAGAACAGAAAAGACTGATGAAAATATAGAGACATTTACAGTGCTAGCCACAGTGCACTCTGTGATACTGAATAAATAACCTGGTGTTTGCAAATACCAGTATTTGTACTTATAAACCTCATTATCATCCCAGTTATCTCTACTCTTAAAAGCAGAGTTTCCTTCCATTTTTCATTTTCCACTGTTGAAGTGGCAGCTTTTCTTTCATTCTTCCTCAAAGGTCATTAGCAAAGCTCATGGATGCCTTTGTTCTCTCAATATTTGATTTTTCGACATCAGAAGCAACAAGCATTTTTTTCCCAGATCAACTCACTAGCTGAGCTGAGTCCATAGAATTTAATAAGAAAAAAAAAATCATATTTCAATGATTGCATCTATAAGACTTATTTTTAATAAGATTATGCATGAGTACTTACTATTTGAATGGTAGCTATTCCACTGTATGTATATTGATACAGACAAGAGAAAATAAGATCTAAGAATGGCCAGTTATATATATTTTCTTAAACGAGAATGAAATTGTCATGAACACTACCCTGTCTGTCTTTTACATGACAGTGGGAATAAAACTGCATCAGCAGCCACACACTGACCATCATAATGTTGCAGAAGTCCAAGGAGTTGGTAGTGCAAATTTTGCTGCTGTCATGAATATCTGTGAGCTCACAGCAGATTAATAAATAAAGATGTGGTGATGGCCAAAGGCTAGGCTGTTAAACCTGTTTTTCCAAATCCACTAAGTGTAGAATTTTAAGACTTGACCGCTACCCTCAGCTTCAAAATCTGCTTGGTAGGCAATAGTTCAGAGAGAAGTTCAGCAAAAACGGATGCAGTCAGATGATTTTTATCACAGTTGGCATAAAAAAATCAGGTTGTTATATGTTGGTCACTCTGGGGTAGTCCATCAAAAGTGAAGACTCAGTGCAATGGCAGCCATGCAGGTAAATTCACTGAAGGTTAGACTTCTGCCTGACGGATACTGAGAAAATAGAAGACATCACATGCAGTTCTATTCTTGTCAGCCTGCCATTTCCTGGTGCAGACATATCTGGTTTGTTCCTTACTGTCACAGAGATCTGTGAAAAAGGCAAGGCTTTTCTTGATCTTTGTTTTATTCTCTGGTTCAAAGACCAGATACCACCAAGATTTGCCTCTAAATCTGGCATAGACTTCTGTAAGGCTGAAATCTCATTCTTATATGGCTGTATATCCAAATAGGGCCCTATAACTCAACAACTGCCTTTCCATTCCCTAAAACAGCAATGAGAATTTTTAAAAGTAATCATGAGTTGCCAGTGACTCTAATGCCAGAACCAGCGTGAGTCCTCACACATAGTACTGAATAATATACTTTTTTTTTTTAAACAAGCTAACATAGGTTTTCATTTTGTATGGATTCATGTTCCCTGAATTTTTATTATTCCCTGATATTCATTACATAATGAACATCCCATTACCAAAACATTTCTATATCTCCTTCTGATGAGATTCATCAAAACATACTTCAAGAACTTTTAGAGGACTGAGGTGACGAACAGCTTTTAAAACGCTTCTTTCGTTCCACTGCAGTTTGCAAAGCCTGAAGAATTAAATGTTTATTATTCAGGATGTTGTAGCTGCACAGGTTCAGCAACTTGTTGAAATTCTCCTCAGTATATGTAAGCAGACCGGTGCCATAGGGAGCAATACAGTTGGACACATCTACTCTTCCCTGCTCCATCTCTGCGGGATCGCGCTCGACATCTGAAGCAAGAACATAGCAAAGTTCAACACAGCAATGTTACTGAGGTGAAAGACAACGACCAGGCAATGCAAAATACACAGTAACAGCCACAAGAAAGTGAATTATCTCTGGAAAAATGTTCAAGATTTAATTACTGCATACGTACTACATCTGCTGCACTAATAAAATCCACTACTACCCTGCTTGACTACAGTCACAGCTGATCCAGAATTGACTGGCAGAACTACTTTCCATGCAAAATACTTTCCTCTCTAAATTAAAGGTTTCCGTCAGAATATTTCACTTTTGCAGATTTGGAATTTTGTGTTTTTAGGTTTTCCATTGGGTACTGAGATGACAGCTCCTCTTCTACCAACTGGTAGAAAATGACACCACGAAGCTCCTGGATTGGGAATTCTCCCTCTCAGGTGGCTGAGATTTTAAGTACATGCACCAGGACAAGTAAGATGATGACCTACATGAGGTTTTTTCCAAGAAGCTGGTACGTGGATTTTTGTTCAGTTTTTGACGAAAGTTTCCTGTGTCATACTAAATTAGCAACAAGAAAACTGGAGCTGGTGCATGCAAAATTATTTGTAAACTGAAACTGAATCTGACAAGTAGTTTTTCTGGTGAAATAAACAACAAAAAAGAAAGAATCACTATTTATTTTACTGTTGAACTAAAGAAAATAACCTGGGAACTTTTCAAAAACAACAGCTATGAAAGCAGCTTGTTACCCTGGCAAATCCTGTGCTTCATTGTATGTTTTCAGTGCTTTTAATTCTCAAAGTAACAAGAGCATTCTAGCTTTGTTAACAAAGTAAACGTTGAATCTCATTACAAGACTGTTAAGTGACAGTGTTAGCTACTAATGGATATAACTTAGTAGCTGCCTCCTGTCCTTCATTATCAGAGGAACACAAACTGTTCCAGATGCCAGATAAGGGGGTTTGCCTCAAGCTGCAGCTATTCATGCTTTTTATTTTGAAACTGTTCAGTTAAATCCCTGATTAGTTGTCCAACACTATGTCCATCACAACAGGACCAGGAATATGATAATTTAGCCAGCTGAGAAGCTTGACAGTCTCTTCTTTTAGAAGAGTAACAAATTCAATGGATAAACTGGATGTGACAACATCAAAAAGTGATTGATTAATGCTATTAACTTACTCGGTGCCTTGTATTTTTGGAAGGTATCACACACCAGTGGGAAATAGGCCAAGACTGGTGCTTCTAAGCTGTCCTTAAACACATAGCACTCCTTCAGGTGTTCCCGGTCTTCCTGGCTCAGCTCTGTGCTCGGGAATGGGATCCCACGCTCCGAACAGTACTCTGAGAATAGGTCCAGTGGCTGGTTCAACAAAGAGGAGAGTTGAAACGCAAAGAGCGGTTGAAATAAGGCTACCAAGCCCCATAACTGATATTTCGCTGCACTAGGCAATCTGTGATTGATTTATATGTTTACAAATAAGGCTAACTATGCACTGAACAAGCATACCCTCTCTTTTTAGTATATCCTGGGTAATAGAAATGTGGTTGATTTGCTAACACTGTACATCTTTAAAGCAAGATTGCTGTTTTCTGAAATTTATAAGAAATTCTGATCATTTTTGTGATTTAGTGGTCACAGAAGAAGATTTGGATCAGGAATTTTTGATTACACATGATATTTCAGATCAGAAGTTCTTTAGTGTTTGCATTCAGTGCCTCTAACAATCAATGTCTTCATGTCCTCCTACAAATAAACTACACTAATCTCAATCCTATACGCCCCTCAACATTTCTTCAACCATAGCAAAACAAAAAACTGACTGAAACTTAAGCAAACACCAAGAGTCAAACATAAAAGAAAAACTCCTAATTTTCATTCAAAAATAGCAAAATTATGTATTAACTAATTACATCGTAAAAGTTAGTTAACTGACTTTCATGGAACTTGATACCACAATGACAAATCTGCACAGATACACAGAACAGGTGATCTTCTATGTGTCTGTGTCCATGTGCGTGTCCCAGAAAGGTACTGAAAATAGCCCCAGTAAAGACAGTGACAGTATGGTCACAGTGTTGAATAGTATCACTGATATGATCATTTAACTTAATAAAAACTAGGCCATTTTCTAAAATGCTGGAGTCATACAGACAAGGAATCACTACTTCAAAACATCACCAGAGTCTGTGATCCTCCGCTGTAATTTAAATGCAGAATTACATCCACTTTCCTCTCTGGCCTCAGAATGGGCGGGCAGCTGGTGTTGATGAAGAAAGCTGTATCTACCAGCTTGAGGTAGTCACCCATTTCATTCAGCTGGTTGGGAGAAGAATCCAGCACTGTGTCTGAAAGTCAGAAATTTACATTATCAATTAATTGCTGCAGGACCAAGTCCATTTTTTTCAAATCAGCATAACAAGAAAAGAAAGAAAAAGCAGCCCACATTTATATTTGTCTTTGACACAAAGCCCAGTCGAATATATGTCTTTGCCTCAATTTTAACTTCTACAGTTCAACTCTGAAATCAGTAAGAGGGAGCAGTTCTGAGACTCATCTTCATCCAAAGTGATATATTAAGCTGCTTTTTCAACTGGTGTAAATTTGTGGCTATTTAGCTTCAGTGGAAGCTGTAAGTCATTCTTTTGTGGCTTTTTCTAGGAAAAACAAAATTCATGCAAGCCTGCTGTGGCTTCTCCAAGACAGAAACAAGATCAGCAGTAAATCGTCTGGGACTTAGCAAAACCAATTCCACAGACATGTTAATCAAATAATATTAATCAAAATTTGCCTTTATGCTAAAACTTATCAAATATTTGTCCTCAGCAAGTATCAGCACTCAAATCACCTTCAAAGGTGCATCTAAAACAATTTACTGTTACCTTTCCACATGCAAAAGTTCTCATTCTCTAAATACTTGTTATGTAGCTGCAAGCCCTTGAGGAAATTATGGTAAGTTGAAACAACTGGCCGCCCGGTCATCATTTCTCGAAGAGTGTTGGAAAGGCAACCTTTGGGAATGGATAGGCAAGTTGGCTGTTCATGAGGCTTCTTGGGCAGAGCAGGGTGTTCCTCTGTAGAAAGAATGAGAAAAGGGTATATGTCTGCATTTGTTTAGAGTGTTTCTCTGATACTAATAATAACAAAGAAAGAGGAGCTGAGCCCGAAACACCACGGCCCCGTCTGTGATGGAGAGCGGATGAATTTGGGCAGAGGTGGGTTTCAGTGCCACAGCATCACCTTGTTGTTCCCTGCCTGGCCTCTCCCTCTCCAAAGGACTCATGGCAACCCTCTCCTGATTAACAAAACTCCCCAGGGATGTTTTACATTGAGCAGCGCAATGTTTTTTCCTGTTTTCCGGTTTTTCCCTTCTGTTTTTCTTTCATTCCTGAAGGCTTGGTGTCACCTAACCCCGAAACAGGACACAAAACCAAACCCTTTACAAAATGCCAGGTTTCATATTTCAGAAAAGTGTGAAGGCAATGCAGATGCAAGTGAAAAGTAATCCAAATAACTAACCAATGTCATGCTCAGTGCCTCGGGTCCATCTGTGCCAAAAGTCCTCTGAATGACCCGAGAGGTAGACAGCATCCATAAAATTCTGGGAAAATATATTACTCCATGTGCCTTGAAAGTTTTAAAAAAGAGAAAAAAGCCATACTTAATACTATTTTGAATTTTTAGAGCACACCTACACCAACCTTCTTGGATTCAGTCTCTGTGTTTTTTTTAAATTAGCACCAGTTTAGTTATGAAATATTATGAATTTTATTATGAATATCAAATGCCATGCCATTCCACATTATGTCTGGCTTACGACTAGGCCATTTTAGAAACTTGTCTGTTTATAAAAGTCAGACTGTGATTCTAAATACTTCAAAAGATCAGTTTTAATCTGTGTCTTCTGTTTTGGTCTAACCTAAGAAGTACAGCAAATTAATTGCATTTGTGTCAAGAATTTGCTTCCTCTTCTGTCACTTTTGGCTGGTTCATTTGAGATTTAAATTGCACCAGATACATTATCTGATGTACTAGTATTGCTACTTGCAGACCAGTAGTTATTAGATGCCAACTCGGTGTAGATAACTATGTGATTATAAAGGTGACGTTTTTCTGAATAGTAAATCACCTTCCAAGAAGCAGATGCGGGACTCTGGAATCTTCTTCATCAGGTGACCCATGAAGAACTCACTACCAAAATCCTCTGAACGAACAAAGGTCCCGTATTTCAGGAAACCCACCTCATAAGGTGTGAACTCCACCCACTCTGCAAATAAGACATCAAGAAAGACTTATTGCAGCCACCTGAACACATGGAAAAATAACAGCTTAGAGAATCAAAAGCTGGAAAAACAAGGTTTGTAGCTTCAGCATGTTGGTGACAGACAGTTCAAACCACTATGTTTTGAAACAAACAGGTTCCCTTCAATGTACTGCATGTTAGATTGATGAATGCAAAAGCTAAATACATTTCCTACACTAACACTGTGAAATCCATTCAGCTTTGGGTTCAGGTCCATTTCTGTACCAGGAAGCAAAAATTTGGGCTGAAAGTCCATCAATTGCTAAAGCCCTGCTCAAGATGTGGCAGTTTCGGTTCTTCTGAGTCAGCGATGACACCAACTACTTCACTCTAAAGACTCCCATGATCACTGCATCATGAAACTCAAAGAACTCTGACCAAAACCCACTCAAACCTTGGCTGAACACATCGGTACTGCAGATTGTGCCTAGAAGCAGATGATCAGGTTCAGTTGCAGGACCTTCTGCTTTGTTTGGGCCAGAAAACGCTATGGAAATAGTCAGAGATCAACAACACTGACCAGGGCACAGAGCGCTGCTCCTCCTCGGATCCCCCTCTCGCTGCTGGGAGCTGCCTTCCACTGTCACCCTCCTCCACATCTTCCCTTCTCCTCCCCCAGCTCTTCACAGACCTCTTGGACTACTGTTGCCTGGGCAGGAACCCGAGAAGCTGAAAGAGGCTGTGAGGAGTAGCTGGGGACCAGTGAGAGAAAGACCAGTGGTGGCTCTCAAGGCTGCCAGGAAAAGGCATCTCCACCCCCAACAGGGCAGTGTGTTTGTACAGGTATCGCCTTAGCATAATATTAGGATGCGCGTTTTTCACCCAAGTCAGAATCCAGATGTGAAGACAGGGGAAAAGGAAATTATTTAAAATATTTATTAGCTTGGACTTACTGCAAAAGTTTTTGACATTCACCCAGCATTAAAAGAAAAGTCCTTAGATTTATAGAAAAGCATATAATAACCATTACCTTTAAAATCCAGAGTGCTAAAGTCATCCTTGACATTGAGGGACAGGTATATGGGCAGCGGATTCTGCCCCTGATTTACTGCCAGTTGCTGATCAGAGAGTTTTTGAGTACTTGCCTGTTTATAAAGAACAGGAGTCATTGTAAAAGATGAACATGATGCATGGACTTAATGCGGTGTTTAAGCATGGACTATCAATAAAACCTCTCCTAAACCTCAGCAGATTTTGTTCTGTGTACTTTAGTTGTTTGACCGCACAAATGCATTCATGTGTCACCTGTCATCAACCTTTGCCAAAGCATTATCACTGATGCTTCCAGGCATTTTGGAATGAGGGTTACAGTGAAAATGTGAGAAACTCGTCTGTGCAGTCACTAGGATATGACTTGCTTTGAGGAAAGAAAAAGTTATTTAGCTACCTTGGAGGCGCTGCAGATAAAAGTCAACCAGGGCCTATTTCATTCAATACAGCTTTGTTTGCTGGTATGGCTATATATTGCTGTGTCTGAACTTAGCTCTGTCAGAGCCACCTCTCCTCTGTATGTTACTAGAATGCTCATTTGACCTGAAATTAAAGATGGAAAATCAGTTTCATTAACACCTTGACTTTTTACATGCTCAGACATTTCCCCTAGATGCTTACATTTGAGGCTTACCGTGTTGTTTTTCTTCTAAAAAGCCAAAAAAAGACCCCTCAGAAGTTTTGAGAGACTTTCCTATAACCGAATCCAGAACTTTAGACATGAAAAGCTAGAAATCCCCCGGGATAAGGGATGGATATATAATACCTGATGATGTAGCATACAATCAATGAAGAGTCCCCATAAATCTGTAAAGGACAGCTTGTGCCCCTCTTGCTTTCTTTCACAAAGCTCCTTTTCATAGTATTTCAGATGATCCAACGAGAAACAGTGCAGCTTGCTCTTGATCACATGTTTCCTGATATCACCAATTGGTTCTCCGAGATCCTTCTGTGACCAATTTGTATCTTCATATAACTTTGCCATGGTCCTGGTGAAAAGAAACATACCGTGGTTCATCATTGGGTACATGACAATTCATGGGCTTACACCACACTTAAGCATTTCATTTCAGGATGCACGAGGCTCTCTGCCTCCAACTTTTACCTTGGAAGAGCAGCTCAAAGCTCAGGCAGAATTTAGACTATACAACGATATTTTTGCTGCAGGGTTACATTCAAAGTCATCCTAGCTCGTTTCTTCTCAGAATCAAAAGTGTAATAAAGCAACACCCATAACTTAACACAAGCCTTTAGTAGAATTACCCTTTGATTGTCCAGGTTCAAGCCACAACTTCTGTCTGAGGCCAATTCCCTGAGCTGTTTCAGACGCCTTGTGAAACGTTCAGCAGGAGTTTCGCAGCAAACGTTGCCCTGGAGAAGAGCGAGAGCTCCCCTCCTTGGGCATGCAGCAGGCGGGTCACCTCAGACTTGTCACACAGAGGGCCAAGCCTGCTTGGGATTTCAGCTCCCAGAGTTCGGGCAGATTCCAATCATCCCTTCTCATCACCACCCAAATTGTTTTAGTTCTACCTCACGTATCTTTTTAGGGCAGCCTTCCAGAGGCAAAACGTTTCAAAGCCCAAGACCCCTGCTAGTCGTGCAAGGCAGTCAACATCGTATGCATGACACACTGTGTTTCTCAGGGCTTTTCTTTTAAATTCTCCTTTTCAGAGCTGCATAAGAGTTGAGACACACAAATATTACAAGAGGATTTCTGAAGTGTTACATGCAACTAGATAACCCAAGAGATACACAAAGGAAGGGAAAACAATATTTCCCTGCTTTCATTTCCTCATTGCTCTCAAGCATGTTCAGGGATCAGGTCTGTGCCCTTTCAGAGATGCAGGTCCCCAGGACTCCAGCTGCGTTGCTTCTCTTGCGCATCTATGGCATCTTCTCTTGACTCATGATTAAGATACGATTTGTCTGCACTGGCAATCAAAATTTTACTTCTCCCCCAGGAAGCAATCCCCATTTCTTACATTCCCAAGAAAATGTAAGGTTCGGGCTTATCAGGCCCAATTCAGTCCCTCATTGATAGCCATAAACAACCACTTTTCATTCAAAGAGAAACACTGAAAAACCTCTACCCCCTCATTCATACCATAGGAATCTTTTCTGCCATGTAACTCTGGGAAATGAGAAATGGAGCTGAGTCATACAGAATTTTCATCAAAAAAACATACGTTTCCCTCTCCATTCTCTGTGTCAGGCACCAAGTTTATGACAGAAACAAGTCCTGCCCCCCGGAGGAACAGTACAGCAGAAAGCCACATATCCAAGCCAGAGAAAATCTGCAGGTGGGTTTATCACCTACACTCAACTGCAGGGAGATTCAGGTAAACCATCCTGGCTTGTGCTCTTTTCCTTTAGTTTCTGTGCAATTACAGAAATACAATAGTTCTCACACAATTTGTCTCTTGTAGCTAAAAGGAGATAAGGGCTACAGCACTGAGCGGTCCCATGAAAAGGGTGAGCACTAAAAAGAAGCCAAGCATCAGGAGTCCCAGCATCACACTGAGTAAAATTCAGCAAGGCAATATGCTTCACCAGGTTATCACTCTGCTAACACAAACAGCAAGCATGAGCCCGATGCTCCTTACCACGTTGTGGCAGATAAACCACTGATGTATGAGACACAGTCCAAAACACCTAACTCCTGGAGACCCAGAAGACTGCCAAACATAGCCGTCATGGACCGCACTCCCCCTGCTGTGGTCATGACTGCCACCACTGGCACCTGCTCAACACACAAAGGCACAAAATCGTTCATTACGGGATGAAATAGAAAAGTGATGGGCGTGCAGAAAAAGTAACACCAACACCCTGACTCTAGTAGGTTTGGACTCATTTCACCTTCTTCGTGTCAGCACTTAGGCGTGTGTTTAAGTTGTGTATACTTTGGTGGGACTTGGCGTATGCTGAAAGCATCTTCCTGATCAGTGATGCTTTGGTAGGTCAGAAGCTGTAAGCATGGCTCTTGTATGGCATAATCTATTTTTAGATTTGTAAAGAGTCTTTTCTGGGAGTTTTTCATTTTTCCTCACGTCTTTCCCTCAAAACACATTTTAAAATCCTGAGTAAAACTGAGGCCAGAGGAGCAGAGCAAAAGCTGCCTGCATAATTTTTTCCTCGTCTAAGTTTACCTGCAACACTTTCTGTTCTCCAGGCACACGGTGCCAGGCTTCACAGATTTATTTTAACATCCTCTTTGTTACCTAGATTACCTCCCCCTTCCCTGACATCAATGCTATATGCAATTTGGTCTTACTGTCCTCAAGGATGCATCAATTCTGTTAGGCATTCTCCCTTTGCCCCACAGGCAGCCCTTAAGAAAAACTGAGACAACATATTTATTCAGTTTTAGGAACATACCTTGCTATTACCTTTAATCTTGTCCTCATTGTATTTTACAATCTACTTTAGGGAGGCTGTTTTTTGGTTTTTAATTAATATAACCCTTTATCCTCATTTATTAATTACAAATCCTATTCCACTTGTTATTTAAGTTTGTGAGCACTTTGACTTGGTTGACAAATGCTGTCCTGCACACAGCGTCAAGGGATGGGTGTGCTGGGAGCCAAACAGAGCAGTGGAGGAAATCCCACAGAGACACATTCTCACAGCTGCAGAAGAGTGTCTCCCTGACTCTCGATCTAGGCTGTTCCCTGATCCAGTTCCCAAGATGCTGTCCCCCATACCTCATCCTCCTGCAGGTCTTCATCTAGATGAAGAAGATTTTTCAAAGCAGCAGCAACCACCTTCTTCCTTTTAGAGATGAAATCCTTCTCCTCTGCACATAGATCAAACCCCAACCGCAAATCTAAATTCTTGCAACTAGAGCATAAGAACAGAACAAGACACATTACCTGTAAGCCATTTTTTGAACTACTGCTTGAAGACATCAAGTAAAACCAGCAACAACAATAAACCAGTTTAAAGAAAGGCTACTTCCATGCACATGAATGTTCCCCTATGCAAATGAAAGCAGGTATATGGATATCACGGGCCCTGTGGATATTTTAGGCCAGAATCATGTCCTGAACTATTTCACGCAATCATGAGGTAGTTAAATGAATCAAATTCTCTGCTGATGAAAAATGAGGAATATAACTGAATGCAAGCTGTTTCACATTAACCTCTGAAATTTGGACACCTCTTCATGTCCTCTTGCTTCATATGTGTTTCCTGAAGAGCAGAGGAGGCCAAAGCAGTAATTTAAACTTAAAATGTTTCAGGCAAAATGACCTTAAGACTTGTGCTGGAAATACTTGAGTCAGAAAACAACTCTTAAGTGTAACCCTTCATACCCGTACCTGATTATGAAGATGATGTGCATCATTAATTCTATAACTTCTATTTTCACAGTGCTACTGTTTCAGGGGTTATTCATCCAAAAGGTTATTTTGTCCCTTCTGTGACTCGTAATTAATATTCAGTAAAAACTCCGATTTATCATCTGCCTGCAATTAGTGCCTGCAATGTAGCTAACTAATCAGTAGGGGGTAATATAGCCCTTCGGGAAATCACTGCAAGCCAGTCAATAAGTTAATTACTGTCCACTTCTTTCATTGAAAAACGACTGCAGAGGACTGGTAAGTGCACAACGGTGTTAAAAACACATTAGAAATGTGTTACATATCAACGTGTATGTATTATAGATACAGGTTACAAGACAGAGGGATTCTTAAGTATCAATATTAGGAAGCATCAACATTAGGAAAAACATTGTGACTGGTTATACCCCATGACTACCTACCATCTATTCTATGCTGAACTCTTACCAACCAATTTAAAAGCATGTATCATTTTATTAACCATTCACCATATTCTAGTCTTTTTTTAACAAACACAATTTTTATTCCTGGTTTCAAAATGAGCTAGTTTAAGCTGTAGCTTCTTTTCATCTAAAGACGGTATTATGAAAGGATAGGAGATGGCTTAAATAATCATTGAAAAGAAATAAAATATTTACCCATCTTCCTCCTTCACAGACACCTCATAAGATTCACCCTGAGAATCAGGAAGGAAAACACCATAAATTTTAAACAGAATTGAAAGTTTGCAAAAGCAAGTTTTACAGTATTAGCAATTATTCAGATAGATAGTCTAATGACAAATCAATCTTTGGTCTCTTCTCAGGCCTTCTGCACACAATCATCACTAGGATCCTGCTTTTAAAATACTTCCAAAGCAATCAGCAATTATGAATGTGCTACTTTTCCCTGAATAATAGTTGTACTTTCAAGTGTATGCAGAGTTGAGCATACATGTAACTCAGCTAGTATATTTTTAATAACAAAATTAACAACAGACCAGGTATCACACATAGATATAGCTTACACTTGTTGAAAGAATTCCAAATGCCGTCAAAGGTTACTCACTCTCATCACTGTCACTTTCTTTCCCAAGTCCAGAGAATGGAGAGGCACAGCCAGGGGACTTCTTACATCCATTTCTCTCCTAGCTGAGCCACGCTGAATGAAAGCGGGGAAAAAAAATTGTTACAAGGAGAAAATTATTTATAACCCATAGGTACAAATCTACCAGAGAAGGGCTAATTCATTACCCTTCTCCCAAAAGTTACTTTAGCTGTTATCACCGTCCACAAGCAAAACATACACCACAGAAACAACGCTCCTTTGGCAGCGCCATGTGCAGTCTGGGTTGACTGTGCTTGACATAGTGGAACATGGTGGTTTCACTGCTTCCCCGTCTGCAGCGAGGACCTATGGAAACGTCCTGGGTTTCTTCATAGGATCCTTTCATTGTGAACGTGAAATCTCTCCCTAAGAACAAGCAGCAAACCACAGAGAAATGTTAACTGCATCTAGCCCTGAAATATAACAAATAAAAATACCACAAGTGAAGTTTCAGCCTTAGCACAGTCAACATTAATTTGGGCCACAATGTTTTTCCTCCCCCATAATCAGTGTGAACAAGGGCCAGACTGACTAAGCAGCAAACGGTCAGTGCAGCAGCGCAATTTCTCCCCCACCAAGCGACGGGGAGCATGTGTTAAACCAGTGGGTCTAACACGCTGGCAGTGTTCACACCCCCTGAGTTTCCACCGTAGTGTTTCCACTCCTGATAATTGTGCGTCTCCCTCTTTTACTACCTGTTCTCATCACAGGTATTTCAGTTCCATCACACTGCAGTGATGTTTCTGAGTCTCCCAGCCACCTCCACAGTTTCCCTTAAGCTACGCTGTCACGCCATTTCCAGAGGATTCTCACTATTAGCAAGGAGGTAAATTCAGGAAACACCTCGTTCCCCAAGCAGCCCCGATACAAACAGAGATGAAAACAGATTAAATATTTATCTAGATTCAGCAGCATCTACCATAGCACAAAATGCAGTGACAAACAATTTAAATCAATAACCTCACTTGTGTAAGGGCTCTGCATTTTTCCTTCATTCACATGCACTTCCAAACAGGAAAGTTCACGAGACTGGAAAAGATAAGCAATAAAGTCACGGGTCACAGAAACAGTTCAGATCCTCAATGAGGATCAAGGGGACTTGTGGAGACACCAGGCTTGGCCATGGTGTCCTGTGAACATGAAGAAATTACAGAGGCTGATTCTCCTGTATAAATCATGCGAGCAATAATGTGGTCAAAGGAGCCAAGATAGCTGTGGATCTGTCCCATTACATTTAAATACCACTCAATCCCCCCAACAGTTAACAGAAGAAATTCTTCTCCCCATCTAGGCCACTCTAACTTTTGTCTACAGAAGAGTGAGCTGAAGGATACCTACAACTCTGCAGAACAACTGGATGGGCCTGTACTTTAACATTTTATGTTAAAGTATGAAGTTGAAACTCCCCAAGAGAGTGGTGCATAGGAGGAAGTAGCAGCACGGGAGCATCACACAATACTTTGGACATGGTGTGAAAAGAGCCTTTGGCTTCAAGGTAGACATTCAGTAATAAATTCTGCAGTGACACTGGATTCACTCCCTTCCCAAGTTTTCTTGTTTATCACCATTTCACCAGTGAGCAGCTCACTGGCACTGTGGCAGAGCACTGGTCCAAGATTCTCCCAATACAGAATGTGCTACAAGCATGACCAAACTCAAAACTTTACAACCACACCTGTGTCTCATCTGAAAAAGAGTAAAGGCTATGCCTAAACTTATAGTTCTTCCAACTACATCCTTCAGTTCTGCCCTACCATAAGAACATAAGCATAAAAAAATAAAACAATTACCACTAGTACGCCATTAGTAGTGATGTTCTCAGATACACCGGGACTGAAAAGCAAAAAGGAAAAGGCTTATTTAAGGGTGGGTATATGAGTAATTATCTTTTAAATGCAAATAGTTCTCTGAGCTCAGTTTTTCTAGTTGCCAAGTGCCATCAGCACTTCTATCTTTCACCTCCATCTCGTGCTCAATGCCAGGTCGGAGGTGCATCAGAGGTCGCATAGCTCCTAGGGACACTCCCTCTTTCCTGCCTCCCCTGATCAGCATCATCTCTCCTTAGGTTGAATTACAAAACAAATACCCGCCCTCAGCTATACATAGTAAGTGAGACTGTCACTCGAGGAGGGATTTCACCGGATTCAGGAGAGAAAAGCAACCATGGGAAAGATGCTGAGATGGGATGTCTGAGCACACGTACATGTAGCCACTTCCCCAATGCTGCATTACCGCTCTCTTTAAAATGCAAAGTTTTCTGATGACAAATTCTGTAACGTTTGGGCTTGACTCACATGTTTTCCAGTAGAAATTCCACTTCTAGTTCTTCCTGATTCTGAAAATAAGATTTATTTTTCATTTAAGGAAAATGAACGAATAAACTTTTTACTTTCATAGAGCTCTGATAATTTTGTATAACCCTCCTTGCAATACTTCGCTATTCCCACTCCCTCTGCATCATTATGTAAATGGATAGAGCCTTCTTTGGCCACCCTTTCATTTCACGTCTCTCCACTGCTCTACTCTACAAACCAACTGTCTCCCCAAGGGGAAGAGGAGAGTAAGTATCATGGAATAGGGAATGAAGGTCCCGGTATTCACTTATTAGGAGGATGAGACATGGATCAATGAATGCCGAGGAAGGGAGGTATAACAGGTGAATGATGTAGGAGAACATACTTGAGAATAAATGGACCCAGACGCTGAGTATGTCTGGGTTAACACAAAAGAATTTGCAGAGTATAGTGACTAAACATTTAAAAAAAAAAAAAGGTGTGAGAAGAAAACAACTTGGAAAATTAAAATTGCCAGGGTGAAGGGGAAATGAGAAAAGAGGGAAGAGTGAATCTGTGAAGGGGAATTAGGGAAAGAGTTAAAAAAGGCCAAATCAAGATGAAAAAGGGGGAATAGTGTAAGAGCAGGGAACAGAAACAGAAGAGTAACACATCAACAACATAAGAGGGACGGAATAACTGTATTACTTTACTACAGCCATTTGCTGAATCAGTCTGTATGGGACACAGCCAATCCAGGAAATACCGCACAAAAACATACATCAAAGAGATCTTCTGTATCACCCACAGGGAGGAAAATACTAATTAGTGGAAGATACAAATCTTTTTCTGACAAGCGAGGGTAAAATTTTTCATTCATATTCATAAGAACTAACCTTTACTGCCAAATATCCCTTCTGTCTGGCTGCACAACATACTTTAACTTTGCAAAGAGACTGTGAAAACTGTGTTAAGTCTGATAATGTAGCTACCGAGGTAAAATCACCACTTCGGTAAAGGTGAGAAGTGAGTATTTTTGTATTTACTAGTTCATGTCAGTAAAAAAGACATCTCAAGTGGCTTCTCTGAGAGCTGGATCTGTGGCATGTAACCCAGCAGCAGGTGGTTCTGGCCACTTATTTCTCCCAAAGTCTCCATTTCATGAGAATTAACGTGGTTGCAACAGTTTGTAACAGAAGGCTGAGGGATGGATTTTAGAAAGCAACCACCTTACAGAGATGCAAGGCAGACTTGATCAAGCATCAGATTGTGACCAGTCTATACTGTCCAAACTCACTGACGGTCTGTTTCCAACTTTGTCCAAAGAACAGCAGAAACAATGTTCAGGAGACCCTGGCTCATAGCATCTGCCTAATTGTGCCTGCCTTATGTTCCCATCCTTCTTATGCTGTTGTGCACACACTCACACAAATTCTATTTCTATTAAGTCCCATTCACATTTTTGTGGGTGAAAAACCTGGAGCAAAGCAACGGCAAGACCTGTCAGACCACACACTGAGCAAGAGACACAGCAGGAAGCAACCCTGATGCTCTGGCATTACCCATCCGGCCTCCTCAGCCCTCCTTTTGAGATACCTTGGTAGATGAAAGAAATCATTAAGGGCACAGGTGGCAGTACTTCCTATTATTAAGGTTGCCCAGCATGTCCCATTACTAAGTCACTTTTTTAAAAAAATTAACCCTAAGTGTTCTAAAAATCCATGTACAGACCACAATTTGTGATGCCTCATGGGCGCCTGAGTAGGAGTTGGGATCCAAATAAGGAAGGCTTGGACCAAGACGTTCCTGAGACACAGCTCACCTTGTCTTATCTCCTCAGCTTCCACCTTGCTAAGCCAATGGGTTAAGCCAACTCTGCACATGCCTCAGAGCAAACTCACGGCTTGAATCACAGCTCCAGTGATCTCAATCACATGAGGCTTTTCCTACAGAAGGGCATAGTCAACTGGAACGGGTATATTGAAATCCTTAGTAAGGATTTGCTTTCTAGAAGAGTAGTAAATAAACACTCTCCAAAGCAATAGTAATGTAAAAAAAAAAAAGGCAAGATCCGTTTTCAAGGCAGCCTGTCTGACACAGTGGTTTAGAAATAAACAGAGCACACTCAATTCCTAGGAACTGTAAACTCAAGCCCCGCTCAGAAGTGTGGAAGAGCCCTGAGGTCTCGTTACTACACAGCCTCCACATAGAGAAGCTGTTACATTTTGTGGAAAGTAATCCGAGTGCATATTTTTCTCTCTTAAAAGATGGGTGCAATTTCTCCACCTGTCCTCCCAGCAACTTTACCCACCAAACATTTCATAGGAAAATCTTTAACCCCTCTTTAACAGAACCAAATACAATATCCTTAGAGACATATCCAGCAAATAAAACTCCTAGGTCACACACTGACCTAGAAGAAAAATATAAAATACCAAGGAGATTCTCATTCATCAAGCCCTACCCATTCTGTGCTGGCTCAGTCTTCCTAAAAAGAAATTTGTAACCCTGTAACAAAAGACCTTGCTGAGAATTCAAAAAAAAAAAAAAAAAACAAACCAAAATTGT
>VYZM01013565.1:365222-379673 GCA_013398915.1 Dromas ardeola
AAAAAACAAACCAAACTTGTTGTTTGTCAGGAGAAGGAAGAAAACCTGAGAGATGATCATGAGAATATATAATCATTTACCAAGCATATTGCCTGAAAGCACAGGACAAAACCCCTGGTGAAGCTGAGAGGAGATACCCCTAGTGGGCTACTGGCCAAAGAGTCAGTGCAGCTGCCCGGAAAGGGGATTAGGTTTGTTCCCATCCCTGCTCTGTCAGTGTCTTACAATGGCAACGAGATCTCTAACCACCAGCTTCTTCATTTTTTACTCTCGCTCTCTCTGTTTTTTTCAAAAGACATTTTTGAAATCTCAAAAATAATCAGAATAGGAAAGGCATTTTGCATCTAATTGCAATCACAACAGAGGGGTGACTGTTTCTGACCCCTCCTAAACCCTCAGCATTTAACTTTGTGCTTTAATAAGGTCCTTTTAACAAAGTCTTTGTGTGCAAGAACAACTCTAATGTTTAACAAAGGTAGTAACTTGTGACAAAATTTTGATCAAGAATATTATTTTATCAATGCTCTTAATTTCACTTGTCTTTTCATTTCTCACCTCTGGATTCAACTCAAAATTCAGGTGAACTCTTTCTTCAGGTTGGATTTTAGCCACATCAAAGCGCACAGTCAAAAGCTGGTCATCTGGTGTAAAAGTATCCTCATCGCAGACTGTCAGCTCCAGGATGTTCTGACGAGAGAGGCAGAGGAGGATGTTAATGCCACATGCTGGGACTCCTGAGCCCAAAAGAAAGGTCTAACAAGAGTCAGCATGCAGCTCTCGCATTGTTCAATGTGGACAGGCTCCTGCGACAGTATGGAGCTCAGTTCAGATTGCAAAGTCATGGATTAACCCTAGAGGAGGTAAATCATCAGACTTGGCAATGAACAACAGCTCAAAAGAAAGGCAGCATGAGGGACATACATGATGATAATATGCACTTGACAGAGTAGAGATTACACAATCATTTCTGGACTCAAAATTGCTATCTTGAGAAAATTTGGCACATCAGCAGAAAGTAATAATAGAGGGCAAACTCTTAGTCCTTTACAAATGGAAGGTAAAGCACATTAACAAACTCTTTTAACAAGATTTTAGTTGTAGTGATTCCCCTTGCAATTCCTCAGGGCTCAGATTACCCATAGGAGCATGAGAAGATGCAGCACTAGTAAGCCACAGGAAGCTGACCCTTTGTCTAGACCTTTTATCACTCACACTCTGACTGCTAATCTATTTCTGCTAACTATACAAACATCTTAACAGTTTTTACAACTGCTCTGGGACAGAAAGAAGCATTCAACTTTATTCAAGATGATCAATAACCCTCTGAGCTTACACTCAAAGAATGGGACAGACTTTTATTACAGGTTTCTATTTTATTATAATTTTATTTTAGGCTTCTGTTATAAGTCTGTAAGTCAAGCGTATGGTTTGCTTTCTTATAGCCTATTAGGCATTTGAAAATATGCCTGTTTAATGATGGAATGGTTAATATTAAGAGATAATTTAAAATTTTTTAAAAACAGCATTAAGTTATGGTACCTCTTATAATTTACAAATGGCATCACTGTTACTGTATAAAGCAGGTATTACAAGTTCATGGCAACATACAGCAAAAATGCCTTCACAGTTGCATATAAGAAAATACAACTAATCCTCTAAAGAGTTTGTAAAACCTCCCACCCAATTCATGGGGTTCTAGTGCTTAGAAGATGACAGAGACCAGTCAGGGCACCAGAGAATCCATACCAAGACTTGCGTTATCTACTTGCTGGTAGGAAACAGCATCTCTCGTGCCATCTCTGTTGCGTTCTGTATGTTTCCGTTACCATCCTACACCTCAGCGTAACTGAGTTCAAGCCCTATGTGAGCCTTAAGGCTCTCATAAAGAGCCTGCACACAGCTGGTGAAGATGTCCCCTTTAGAAACCGTCTGCTCACTGTCACAGATCCCACAGATCACTGCAGATCCTACCTTTACTTCACTTTGTATCATGAAGTGGAAAGTTTCATTCCAGACAGGGTTTCTGCAGTTGCGTATGGTTCTTGTCCGGGCTTCCCGACACGAAGCTGTTGGCAGCCACAGCTTGACGTAGCAATCAGTTTGGCTCACTGTGTTAACAAAAAGATGCATAATTAGTACAGCAGTACTTTTCTATTATGTCTTTTGCACAGTCAGCGGAGAAAAGATTAACCTCTGAGGAGTCCTAAGTATTTCATTATACCCAAAGGAGTGTGTTCAGAGTTATTTAACTTTTCTATCTACATTTATGTCAATTCCAAAAAAAAGGCAATTTTAAACCACTAATTCTATAAAACAAAAGCCAAAATATTAAATTTCAACAGTACTGAAGTATTACAGCTCTTCTGATTTTTTTACTTCTATTTTCAAATATTTTCCAGGCTCCAAGGAAATTCATATACGACTTCACTTCCTGAAACTTGATTTTTCAAAAAAATGAAGAATTCAGTTTTTGGGGATTTTTTTGACCTGGTTCTAATTGTAATGCACAAGTCATTCACAGTGATACAGCAATGGAGACACAAACACAGAAGCACCCAATGCAACTACCAACTTTTGCTGTAACTTCCACAAAGATGCCCCTTTCCGAAGGGAAATAGACAACCGGTGCATAAAGAGGAACTGAAGAGGAAGAGGAACTGAAGAGGAAGAGGAAAGGGAAATGCCACGGAGCAGCAAGTGAAGGGAAGGATAACTTCTTTCCTGATGTAGAACTTCTATTTCATTTCTATTGTTAATTTTTTTTTAATTTATTTTAATTGAGTTAAATTAATTGAATAATAAATAAATTGAATTAAATAAAAATGAGAACAGTTACAAATTCTTCAGCCAAAAAAACTGACACATTACTGTAATCCAAGCAGCAGGTGTACAAGAGCATTAAATTCAGGTGGCAGTGATGTTCTTGCTAAACTATAAACATGCCATTGGTGATACTTACGCAGATCTGCTTTGCGGAGATTTCTCATGCTTATAATTTTTACAGTAAACCAGCATAACCGAGGCACTTCTGGCTGCAGAACAATGAGAAAAATACCGTATTATTAGCAAGTATCTCAGATATAAGTAACACAGCCTATACTATAGCATAGCAAAGGCCATAATCTCATTAATGCAGTGAATATACGTTCACTTTAAATATTTGAGACAATTTCTGAGAAGAAATTCTTTCTTGTGATTTGATACCCTGTAATGTCGGATTCCAGCTATGTTTACTAACCAGTTGTGTTTAAGATCAAGTTTTCTAAAGATTTAGGTTTTGGAGGTTAAGTTTTATTGCAGGGAGTAGTAAGAAATATCACAAGATAGTTTTCATAAAAAAAGTCTTTACATAATTGCCCTGTAAAATCCAGCTATGGTTAAACTACAGGGTTTGTTCCTCAAATTTCAGGCTAAGTGCAACAGATTACAGCACAGCACTTCCCGGCATGTCGGCTGGGGGACCATGGGATGCCCTCCTTCCTCCAGCAGGGACGGCTGCCCATCTGCCACATAATATTACTGCAGAACAGGACAGATACCCTCCCATTTTATAATATCCTGGTCAAGGTATCACTGCTACTGCCCATTCTAGCTGTGGGATAGGTAATGCCATAACGGCCTTCACCATGAAAAAAACCTGACCATTAAAAGGAAATAAATGACTAAAAAAGGGAGAGAATGGTTCTAGAAGTGAATAGCCCAGTATGGAACTCCAGAACTCGTCAGTTACACCAGCAGGAGGAAGGTAGAAATCAGAAGTTTGGGGGAAGCATTCTTCCATTTCACACATAGGTCCAGCTCCCTATAATGTAACTCAAGCACTTCAGTGCAAATTTGACATAAGGCAGAAGATGCTGGGGTTTTTATTTGGGTTGGTTTTCGTTTTGGTTTGGGGTTTTTTTTGCCTCTGTATGACACCGAGTAAAGATAACCTGCCATCCATAGATAAGGTCTACATTAATCAAAATGAAACCACGTTACCACAAAACACAGGACTGACATGTGTACATAAACCGGGAGCTGGAAGAAAGCCAGAACCAAAGAAAGCACGAATCACAAAATCTCTAAATAGTGTAAGAAAATGGAAAGTTGCAAACACAAACCAAATTTCAGATTTGAAAGGATGAGGGTAAAATTGCCAGTGTGTTACATTATGCAATTAAACAAAAAGGAACAGGAATAAAAGTTATAACTGCATATGAATGCACATGCACACACACCAAAAAAAAAAAAAAAACAAAAAACACATCAACAACAAAAGCACAAGTAGGTGATCCAGAACACCCTGGCTTATCCAGGACATTTGCATAATAAATTATTTTTAAAATATGTTCACATGGAAAAACACTAGGTTGACCTGATTGATTTACCAAGGAGAAGCACTGAGGTATAGCAATATGTTGACATCCCATAGCGCAGAGCTCTACAGGGGAATAGCTTGAAGGCTCCACAACCCTGTCCGTTTTTTGTTTTGTCCCTCCCCTCCCCACCACAGCTACACACAGCCCTGTCCTTCGTTAGAGGAAAAACAAGACAATCTTGAACATCAGAAGTAAAATACTACATACAGAAGCAGTAGCTCCATTAATTACATTGAAAGGAGCAATCAAAATTTCAAAGCATCATGATTTCTGAGAAACTGGAGAAACTTAGACCTCCTGGTGTACCTTTTCTTTTGATACGCCAGTGTCCTGACAGGAGCAGGTTAACCATCTAAAAAGCAGTAAGCCACCAGGTTAGAGGCTATTTACAGCTCAATGGAAAAATTCTCAACACAATAGTTTCCTCCCAGAAACAGCCACTTGAACAAAACCAGCAGGTCTGGAAGAAACCCATCAACCTCAGGAGAATTTTTGGCAGCAATGTTTCTGGAGATAGAGAGAATGCTAGGAGTAGATGATCCAAACTGCTGAAAGCACAAATTTTCATCCCAAATACAGAGAATAAATTTTTCATCCTCAGTGTTAGTACCATCTGTATCCAGGAGTTTGGAGAAAACTTATCCATGAGATGACTGACGTACTAAGAAAATAGGCGGACACAAACCCAATTACTATTCCACAGTGCTAGCAGGTAGCAAGTTCACTGCTCTCCCAAATCTAGCAAAGAGTTAGCCTCATGCTTATGCACTGAATAGAGCTGGGGAGCAGACGCAGGAAACTCAGGGGGGAAAAAACCCACATCATACATTTTAGTTATCATTTAATACCATTTCAAACAGCCATTACTCAGAAAAGGGAATAATTTGTTACATATCCAGTATGTGCCACATTCAGTACCTTCCAACCAGTACCTTTTACCAGTTCCGTTTCATAAAAATCAGCATTCAGATTTATTTAAGTGGGAGACGCTAAATAATCCATTTTATCTGCTGCTCTGCCTCCGTAAAGCAAAGGAAAAATAATTTTAAGACTGAGCCTTGGGTGTTATGGAGGTACAACTACCATCATATAGTGATGTCACTAAAATCCAGCTCTCCCGGTTCCTTGCCCAGCATCTGAACCACAAATGCATCACGTTCCTCACCTTCCCAACCCCGAAGACATAGTGAATGTTTTTCACTCTGGAGAGCACACTCACAGAAGAAACAAATATTCCCTTAAACTAGCCATTAAAAATTATCACCTCTCATAACAACAGTTAAGCTTAGGGAGAGATAGGAAGGACTGATGGAAGACTGCAGGTAGCACAGCCACTGTTGGTGCCCCACAGCCCACTCCCTGCAACCCTGCTGCCCTCTGTACAGTACCTCAGCTTCAATGCTGTGCGGTCTTTCATGATTCTTCCTCCCAGTTCCAATCTTCCTGTGGGGGTTTGCTCGGATGAACCGATCCTGGTGACAAGGAGAGAGGCCAGTGATGAAACCCAGCAGTCAACAATTCCTCCTTTTCAGTTTCTACTCAGATTTGCCATGGCAATAGCAGGGAGCCCTACCATTTCTCCTCCTGATGATCAGATACATCTCCGTCTCACCAAGACTAACTATCTGCTGCTCTTGCTAATAAATCTGCCCGCTGCAGACCTGTTTGACATTTAAGGATCAAAACTCCCCAAGCATTTGCTTTTAATGAATCTCAACCAAGATAGCCAAACAGATCCTCCTGCCCCACCGCTGGTTTTCTCTTACCAAAGGTGAATAGGCTGACGATCCCATAAGTATCTCTCTTTCATAAAAGACAACGCTATAATGGTCCAGTCTGTATGTCTCACAGCTGGCAGGTGTCCTGGACCATGCTATTTTCCAACCAACTGAGGCAGGGAAGAAGAGCTGTATAGATTGACTCATAGCTCCACCTCCCACTGATTTCAAAAGCACAAATTATGCACTTGTTCTGTGCAACATGAAGATGATTTTTTTTTTTAAACACCACAGTGATTTAGGGGAAAGGAAGAGGTGGGTCCAACATTTTATCGTAGGCTAATTCCAAAATAAAATAGTTATCCACCACTGTAAGGTTTGAATAACCACACACAGAGGGATATTCATGGGGCAGTTGCAACTCTCACAAACTAGAGAAGACCTAACAGAACATTGCAACTACTGATATCTACTGCTACGTTCTCTAGTCTTAAAATCCATACCTGCCCTTCGGCAGCACCAAGTGGAGCAACCTGAACATCCAAACAGCAGCATTCCAGCTCCCACTGGCTCCTCCAGCCAGATGCACAACTGCAAGGGGTTTCACCAAGTTCACGAGAAATTACAGTCATCACATGGTGGCTGGCTCTCGTGGGCAGTGGCAAATAGTTAAAGAAAACAGCCTGTAGCTTTTCTTCTCTCTCATTTCTGTTACATAAGGGATGTTGTGGGGTAAAGAGAGCCAGCAGGAACTTCTGTTATTGAAACATTTTTTAATGAAAGTGCTACTTTCAATTAAGTTATGTCAGAAACCGTATAAGCTTTAACACAAAAAACTACATACAGTTTTTTTCCCCAAAATATTTAAACATCCATTTTAAAAATGTCAGTTCTGATTTCTTTTTCATTTTAGAATAATTTCACGTTATTTTTCTGTAATAGCACTCAATACATAATAACAAAAGTACCTAGTACCATTACTAAAATGCGACAGAAGTCAGCTATTGCATTAAACATTTTTAAAATTGCTGAAACCAGCTGTTATTCATTAGTGAGAAATTACAGTTGAAATAAGTGTTTTTTTAAAACTGTTTAGTTTGTTTTTTAGAATTCCCAAGTTTCTAAGTCAGACAGAAAATCCCCTTTTGAAGCAGCAGGACTTCTTATGAAAAAAAAAAAAAAATCTGACTTTCAACCATTTGTAATGAAAGTATCTGACTATTCAAACTGTCCTGTAGAGGAGAGCTGCCTTAGATGAAGTTTCAAATGATCATTATAATTAGTCTGGTCTTTCATAGACTCAGGCATTGAATACGTAAAATTTCCTGCCTTAGGTTGTACTATCATGTATGCAAAGAAGTGTGATGAGTTCCCAGCTACAGGTTTTTTTGTTGGGTTGTTTTTTTTTTTTTTTTATTTTGTGTCACAGTCTTATTACAATAGAGATCTATTTCATTTGATAATGCTTTTGAAGTAACACTCCCAGCTTTGAAACACGAGATGCAGCTCACGCTGTTACAAGAGGTTGAACACGGGAGGCGTTGCATCACTTACCTCAGGCTCTGAAGTCATTTTATGGCTCAGTTTGAGGACAGTGGATTCTCTCCAGCTCTTCAAGAACAAAAGTTACACATCCAGTTCGATAATATGCCACGATCCCCACTCAACTCCCACCCTTTCCATATTTGGGCCTTCTGTGGATTTCATAAATTAAAGCACGCAGCGTTAACTGCTCAAGCAGCCTTGTCGCTATACTATACATGCTTGATCTGTACATCACCAGAGAGCAGAAATCCAGTTAAACAGCTCTCCCGTGCAAAAGCAGATGTAGCCCAGCAATAGTAGGAAGTTATGTGGTAACCTGATAGCATGCATCGTGAACAGTGGTGCAGGTGAGTCAGAAGTCAGGAAACCACAGGCCAGAAGACAAGATGGTGTTTCACCAGTACCATTATAACAACAGAAGCCTTCAGCAGTAGCAGTTCCAGAGCGATATGAGGTCTGGAGTCACACAGACACTTAAACGGAGCCACGTAACTTGCAGCATGGGAGCCTGAGGTGGCAGAGGAGCAGATCGCTTACAGCAGCACCAGCACAGGCTCTGCAGCCTTTTGAGAGGCAGCTGCAAGAGCTGGAGACTGTCAGTTGCCACCAAGATCCCAGATCAATTTTGACAGAGACTCAAAATCACTTTCGTCTCACAGAAATTTGAGACTGATAATCAGTGACATCAGGCACACAAATTCTTTCAGGGTTTCTACAGCTATTTAGCATCTAATATAAGGCAAAGGGGGAAAAGCCCTGAGAGCCTGGTTCACAAGCCTTGAAAGACTGCTAACTTCTGATAGAAAGGTGCTGTGATAAAAAGACCAAGAGACCTCTTGATCTGAGCTCTGATACACCAATGCAGCCACAGGGTCCAACTTTATTTCTAAAAATACTAATTATTTTATTCTTCATAACCCCCTAAACAAAAGCTGTTGAGCACCATCTCTAAATATCAGACTTAATTTATGTGACCCAAATAAAACATACCAAAACTGACTCACTCATAATCCCTTTTTGACCTAGATTCTGACAAAATCCGAAGTGACGATGATTGAAATCCGTAAGAAATTAAATCTTGATGCAATTTTTCAGAGCACCTGTTTAATGCATTTTGGGAAAGATGAAGAACAAGAAACATTAAGCTGCATTTCCCACTTTGGTAATACCAAGAAGACCACAGGGAACATCTTTCTTGTGGGACAATAACAAATAAACTGCTTGTCTTAATATTGTCTGTTGCACAGAAGTTGCACAGTTGTATTCATATCCTGTTAGAATTAAAGTTTTGCTCTAATACATGATTCAGTATGACCAGGAAAAAGTATTCACACTGAACATTGCCAATTTAGGCCTTATTTACACATTAGTCACGCCAGTTTTCTCAGGTTATTTCATAAGTACCTCAACACAGTCTGAGGTGAGTTGACACAAGTGACAGTGACAACAAATGCAAAAGTTGCTTTGTGTTATTGCTGAGGAGACAGCTATATTCAAGGACTGAATTACTCAAGAGGACCTTCCTCTCAAACAGAACTACTAGAGTCACCCTGTTCACTGCTCAGGGAATGCTATGTCATGGCACCCAGGATCCATCTGCATTTTCAGCCCAAACCAGAAGATATCACCTATTTGACACTAATTATGGGAGGCAGGGTGATCCCACACTAGAGGCTCTAAAGTGGGGATCTACATCACCAGTCAAGCATGCATTTGTGCATGAGGGCTAACAGCCTTCGTGCAGTGGAATTTATCATGCTCCTAAAGCAAAAGAAGAAAAGACCTCAAGACATCTTCAGCGCTTGTTCTTTATTAACGCTCACTTTTATTACTTTTTTGATTACAGCTGTGGGCTTTTTCTACAAAGACATGAGAGGACAGAGGTAAGTATTGAGTACGAGTTTTTAATTGCAGCTGAGTCACCATCACTAGCCAACGAAAAGAAACAAGCTAAGATGTTCTCTGGCAGTGCCTAAGGGCTGAACTGCTCTTTGGGAGTGCCCAACTCTCTCCCGTGACTAGGATTATCATCCTACACCACTCTGACACTTTAGTTATTTACCTATGGCTAGAAGCTTGCTTCCCTCCCCCATTTTTATTTTGGAAAGCATTTGTACACAGTACAACAAAGGAGGGCAGACAGTAGGTGTGCGGCAGCAGCATCTATAAAATATTTTTAAAAAGCCCACTAACAATAACCTAACTACTCATATACTTTATCTGGACACCTGTTTATGCATGGCTGGCAGTATGCCCCGGTGGCCAAGGCGGCCAACGACATCCTGGCCTGTATCAGAAGTGTGCATCAGTCTAGTGTGGCCAGCAGGGCTGGGGAAGTCATCGTTCCCCTGTACTGGTGAGGCCGCACCTCAAATACTGGGTTCAGTTTTGGGCCCCTCACTACAAGGGGTTGAGGTGCTGGAGTGCGTCCAAAGAAGATCAACAAAGCTGGTGAGGGGTCTAGAGCACAAGTCTCATGAGGAGCAGCTGAGGCAACTGGGGCTGTTTAGCCTGGAGCAAAAGGAGGCTGAAGGGAGACCTTATCGCTCTCTACAACTGCCTGCACAGGGTTTGTAGCAAGGTGGGTGTTGGTCTCTCCTTGCAGGTAACAAGTGATAGGAAGAGGAGAAACAGCCTCAAGCTGTGCCGGGGAGGTTTGGATTGGATATTAGAAAAAAATTTCTTCACTGGAAGGATTATCAAGCATTGGAACAGGCAGCCCAGGGAAGTGGTTGAGTCGCCATCCCTGGGGGTATTTAAAAGACACGTAGATGTAGCACTTAGGGATGTGGTCTAGTGGTGGACTTGGCAGTGATAAGTTTATGGTTGGGCTCTATGATCTTAAGGGTCTTTTCCAACCAAGATTATTCTATAATTCTGTGGATGTAAAACTGGTTGGGGTGGTCTGTCAGCTGACCTTGCAAGCAAGAGTATGAATTGAGCAGCAATACTCAGGCAGGCCTGATACTTGAACTGTACCATGGATATAAAGGAATTGCCATAGTGTCTCAAGCAGAGGGATTTCGGGCTTGGAACATTTAGACTGCTATAGATAAATCCCAAAGAAAATAAAGCATAAGGCAAAGCTTAGCCTGTGGTCTATGGATTTGTTACTCTTATCTGACTTACAAATAAATGAAGTAAAGGGATACCTCAACGTAACTATAATAAACTGTGGTGGGTTGACTCCAGCCAGCAGTTAAGCATTCGCATAACTGCTCACTCACTTTCCCCCCTAGAGGCAGTACAGGCAAGAGAATGCAAAGAGCAAAATCCAGAAAATTCTTGGGTTGAAATAAAAACAGTTTAGTAAGTGAAGGAAAGAGGAAAAGAAACAACTGATGCAAAGGCAATCACTCACCATCTCCCACAAGCAGAGTGATGCCCAGCCAGTCTCATCGCAACAGCTACTTTGGAACACTCCACTCTCAAGCAAAGACAGACCTTGAGACTGGAGAGTGTCTTAACTTGACACACTTGAAGAGTCAGGTTATCCATTTGACTTGAGAACACATGCTCCCTAGCACTGCAGATTTCTCCAGGTGACAACAGTTAGAGTAATCCAGGTAAGATCTACAGAAGTTATCTAATGAAAAGACAATTGCTCTGAAATAATAAGCACCAATAATGTTTTGGCTTGATATCCAACCTTAGATACCCAATATAAGATAAAGAAAAATACAGTTTTAAATTGGAGAAGTTTTTTGTTCACATCTGGAGTGAAATGCTACATCACATCCCCCAAACCCTTCTGTTTCAGGGTCAGAAAGAAGAAAATAAATCACTCAGGAAGATTCGAGTCATCCAGTACTAATTTCAGTTATTGCTACATTTCTTCCATTCAAAGGCCATGCAAAGTGTCTGCAGAATCTTGTCAGTTATTCTGGATATTGTAGTTACTTATAAGAAGCAGTTTGTCAAAATCATCCTTACAGTGCATCATGTTCATCTGGTTATAGGAAGAGCAGCAGCCAGTGAGAGGTACCACTCCTTCTGCCCACACCTGCAGAATTGTGCTCCGCTCCTACAAAAGGGAGGAGAAAACAGTGCTATTAGCAAAGTTTCAGACTTCAAAGTGGTTACATAGCTGGCATCAGTCTTGCCAGCACCACTGTTTGTTACTGATATAGACAGTGGAAAGATATTTTAAGAAGAATAACCTCAAAAGCTGTGCTCAAGGAGTCATCAAAAGGCCAAGATGATGCTCATGCTTCTCTCCTCCTTCAGGAGCAGTGGGTGATGGGTCTTGGTGAAATATACAGCATCAGCGAGGCAGAGTGTGTTTTCTGGGGGTGTCAGTTGATCAGGGAGCGAGTCCATCCACTAGTCAGGGAAGGAGACAGTCACTAGCTCAGAGACCTGCTCTGTACCTACATTCACTGGGCAAGGGAACCAAGATATTTCAGCCCTCCAGATATGAGGAGCCATGGATGGCTGTCTCCATCCCTGTTTCTTTACCCCATCCTAGAATAATTCCTTAGAGTAAGAGAGGCTTTGATTTTTTAGAACAATTTAAGTTTTATCACAATGGAATAGGTGTCATAAAAGGAGGAATAAAGGAAAAAATTCAGATATTCAGATGAACTCAGGTGGTCCTGCAATTCTCCCTTGCAAAAAAAAAGAAAGCACCATGGACAATTTCCGAAATGACACAGAGTTTTTTCCCATGATTCCGTTAAGCAATAATTACTGTTCAGTGTGGTCATAAATTCTTATGGTATCATAACAGATAATGATATTTTGCCCTGTCTATGTGATTTAAAGAGTAGTACATTAGACTAATGAGCTGATCCAATTTCAAAAGTGCCTGTTTTCTTCATTTGTTAAATGATTATTACACTTCAGCCCCAGCTCAACCAGAATTTTTTTAATGAAGTCAGTGTGACATCTCGTTAATTTTTTAAAGGATTCTTGGGAGATGCAAACCTCCACTCTGATCCCTAAATACTTCAGCTTTACAGAACTGAAGAATACTACAAACAGTGCTGGTCATAGGAGGAGCATCTGGATTAGATGCTCTGAACAAGCAGAAGTGTCAGACCTCCAAGCAGAGAGGAGCATCTCTGGGACGGTGTGGAGAGTGAAGATCAGGTGTAGAGACACACA
This sequence comes from Dromas ardeola, assembly GCA_013398915.1. Lineage (NCBI taxonomy): Eukaryota > Metazoa > Chordata > Aves > Charadriiformes > Dromadidae > Dromas > Dromas ardeola. Next base: position 377,953 of record VYZM01013565.1, read on the forward strand.
CAACTGCTCTACTCTCCTCTGAGAAGAGTGCCACCTAAGGGCTGATTGTAGGAAGAGAAAGAGCACACAAAAGCAATAACCATTTATATGGGCCTCAAAAATCCCATGGAATTACTTATATCATGAATGAAGTAATTTCATGATCATTGGGCTGAAAAAAATAAAAATCAGTGGATTCCCCAGTATTTCAGAACACTGCAATGACATACCATAGTGTTATCCTTGGGGTGGGTCCTCATCAGTGAGGGGGGCATTAATAACAATCTCAATCCTCTATCCAGCTATCTCTTTCCACAGGACTTCTAAGGATTTGTCGTTGATAAATAAGTCAAATTCAGTTGGGATCAGCCACAGGTTAAAAAAAATATTAGATCAGAACACACATTCACAGGGAATATCATCTCATAAGTCTTAATGCCTTAAAAAAGGCCAGGGAAAAAAGAGAGAGACAAAAAAAAAAAGCATTGCAATTTCTTGGGAAATTCTTTCAAATTAATCCTATCCGTATTCCTAAGGGAAACAGGATCCACACAATAAGGCTTCTTGGGATACTGGCACAACACATCTTGGGGATTTCACATTGATCTCTGAGCCAGGGTAACAGGATAAAGCAAGGGGCAAAAATCAGATATTAAGATTAAAGGCAGAGGGTAAGTGTACAGCTGGCTGATAAGTGCATTAAGCATATGTACTTTTGTGCCACTCGGAACAGAGGTGGATCCATAAATAGTTTTGTCTTCCTATGCTGCCTGTGCATATTTCCAGAAACACAGCAATGTAAGGAAGATAAAAGTAGCTAGCTATTATTATTTCTATTGACAGCCCAATAATGATTTCCCCTAGCATTTCCATATCTTTCCAGCATCATGAGAAATACCTTAAAAACCACAGGATTCGCTAAATAATGCGCCTTTCAAAGGGTAATCTAACTTTCCAGTGCTTCTGCTAAATATGAGTACTGACTCAAGTGGATACAAAAATAAAAATACCAAAGCAGAGTCCTCCTGCCATTGAAAACACCCCCCCTTTGAATTCAACACATCTATGAAAGCAAAACACAATTATGCCTCTAGAATAATTACATTTCAATCAGCAGCAGACACCTGGTTCTCTGACAGTTAAGTAGAGAGGTAGGCAATTTTGCCCCCAACGACTGGCCAAAGAATAAACACCCCATCACAGCTGGATAGAAAATGGACAGCAAATTGTAAGAGAAAACCTGAATTAGCTGCTGATTGAATCGAGCTGACTTCCATTTCCTGATGCGTACTGTGAACTCTACAGGACAGGGACCTCTGTGTGTAACCCCAGGTACGTCCCATCTGGCATCAATTCAACCAGAATACATGTTTTTCTGATTTTTTTCCGCCCTCTCATTTCTTCCTGGCACACTGCTTTAATGCTATTGACACATTTTAAAAGAACCTATGATGTAATATTTTCCTTAAAGCATCATATGTATCATTATGCAGATTCCAGTAATGGATCCACAGTAAAGGTGAAATTTGCAGATAAAACACGCTTAAACTTGCTGTGTTTCACAATTGAGTAATGAATGCAGCTGCCCAGCTGTCGTTTTCTAGAACACCTTATTACAAAGCACAGGCTAACCTCTGCAGACAAAGCAGTCATGAAGCGCTTGTAAAATACAGCCCCATCCACCCTGAGGCTGCTCCCCTGCCAAGCTTCTCACTTACAGCTCTGCTTTTTCAATTTCCCCG
>VYZM01013565.1:380392-399827 GCA_013398915.1 Dromas ardeola
AACAACAAAACAACAAAACAACAAAACAACAAAACAACAAAACAACACAAACATCTCTGGTGAGTTGGGAAATAACTTTAACAGCAGCGGAACTCCATTGCTCTACAGTGTTAGTGACTGGCTGTGTGGTGGATTGCTAAAGGAAAAATATCCCCACACCCCATGTTTAAAACATGGATATGCCTGCAACGAGGCTACTGACTCTGACGAGGGCATAACAATGCTGCAGTTGTACAACAGCAGCATTAGAGTTTAGGTTTAGGTGCGTATAGCTGCTCTGCAATGGGAACCCTTAACACTGGAGATGGAAAAGTATGTATCGCAAAGGTGCGGAGGCTGGTTAACCTCACAACAATGTTGCAGAGACCTACTTTAATTTCCACTTGTTACAAAGCACAAGGAAATGCTTGTGGTGGTCAGGTTTGGTGGGGCCAGTAACCATAATTAGCCCTTTATGAAGAATCTTTTTTTCCCCCCTATTGGAGTTATGTAATGGTATTTTTTGTTTGTTTTAAAGCTAAAGGTTGCATGTAAAATTTAGTTACCCATGATATTGCAGGATTTTTTTTTTCCTTTTAAGAAAAAAGGATTTGAAGTTTCATCCATCATTTTCTGACCAGCTTTCATTCTCCTCTGAGTTATCACACCTAGTTAATCAAGCTTTGCAGCTCTACATATTTACCCCTAAGGTAAACTCAGCCTGATATTTACATCAACACCCTTGGCTGAAACTATATGAGGCATGAATCATAGCCTCTGTGGAATTCTCATCACAAATTCTGGTTTGCAGGACGTTATACAACTCCTGGCAGACTTGAGCTGACTTAACTGTGATGGTCAGCAACCCAATAACCAGTTCACAAACAAACAAACAAAACAACCAAAAAAAAAACCCCCACACACAAAGAGCACTGTTGAGCTTAAATGCAATTGTGGATAGAAGCGCAGGAGTCAAAATCATAGGCATGATTACACGCCCACAAAACTACAGCAGAGAAGATGGGTACATGACAAAGCTTGTCATTAGTAATTTACAAAGCTTATAGTTAGTAACAGAATGTTTCCCAGGTCTCTCCTGTATTACTAACCCCAATTCTAACTGACATACTTTGCCCTGAAATTGATAGATCCTTCTGTCACATACAGTTCCTTTCAGAGAGATTTGCTCAGACATTTGCAGGAAATAAGACAGTAATAAATATCATTTTATAGCATGCCCACTAAATACAGCAACCTACTCTTGCAACAGACAAACGCAGTTACCGTTCCCGTAGCTCAAGGTCTCTTCTTACGATATTTTAAGGCTATAAACCCATCAGGTGATGCCTTGTTGAGGAGCGGGTGGAGAGTCATTGCAGTGTCATGTAAGAGAGCATTATCTCCCCTTGGTGCATGTGAAAAATGTGATGGGCACGAAAAGGCATGCAGGTGTGTGTGTCGGTGCTAAAGCACAGGCTATAAAATTCAGTCACTTTCAAGACAAAGTTTCACTCATCATCACCAAAACACCAGTCTTGATGGCCTTAGTGGGGGGGATCTGTGCCGTGAAAATGAAGGGCCAATAGAAGTGACATAAGGCATCCTGACCTAAGAAGTTAGCTTATGGTAGTGTTATTTATGCTATCCTTAATTAACTAATAATGAACAGGATGCTGTGTTTTTTGAAGTCGCTATTCTCTGGACCTTAACCAGAGGGAACATACAGGATTTACCATATATAGGATGAGTTATTTGACAACCTGGTAAGATAACTATCCAGCTGGCCAACTTGTCAACAAGACTTGCTTTTAGGGTGTCCTGAAGCAAACTGCCTTCATTATAATACTAAAACACACACCCACAGGTTAAGATGACCCTTGCCAAGGTGAAGACCCTTCCTCTATGCAGGCGCAGTGACTGAAGAGAATGACACAGCACATATTATAATCATATGTAAATTACTAACCAATCATTGTAACTGGGAGTGTACTACCTTGTAACTTTTGTTTATAAATATAACGAAGAAGCTGGCATGCGGTGTGCTTGACTTGTGGAAAATCCACCTAGCACCCAGGCCTGAATAAATACAGTATCTCTCCTGAGCATGTGAAATCGGTTAATTGCAGCCCAGGCATGAATCCGGTTTTCGGACAACAGAAGCAAGGTTTGATACCACTGCTGTGATCTTTCCTCTCCTCACAGTTTCCTATTTGAGAAATCCACCATCAGAAGCTATAGTCTTACAGGAGAAAAGAGTTATCAATATTCCTTCATGCAATCATGAAAGTTTTCATGGCTTAGAGGAGCAATCTCATGCTTTTGTGACACTTTACTGAGCTCTGCTACTGTTTCACCAGAGGAGTCAGAAATGGAGGAAAAATTATTAGATATAGCCTACATCAATACTGGAATAGGTAAAGAGACATTTTCAAGTGCACTTGAAAACTTTCAAGTGCTCCTTAGACCACAAGAACCACAATTCCTCACAGCAGTGCTTTAATTATATCTTTACGCTAAGAAGGAAGCTGCACACAGAATTATATCTTTACGCTAAGGGAGCTGCATGATCACATTCCTTTGGATAGCAAGCAAGCTTAGTATTACCACCATGAATTGCAAAAATTAGGTCATAAATAAATTTACATTCAACAGGACTTGGCAGGCTCCTCACCTTCCTCCCAAGAAAAATTCCACATCCAACTCTTATATTTGTATTTCTTCTCCTTTCCCTTCAGAGACATACATGGGTCCCCCCCAATACATAGTTCATAACCTCAGGGACCATCAGGAATTGGATTTTCCAGACAGTAACTGCTCAAACATGTCTTTACATTGGGTCTAGCCATCTGTTGGTGAATACCCACTTCTGATATAAGTGTCATTTGATTTACATGCATGTTTTAGTTCCCACAATGTCTCAAGCTGGTGCCATCAAGAGTATCTTACCTCTAAGACAGGGAGTGGGAAGGAAAATGCAACTGCCCTAGAGTATTGCTAGGTGAAAAGGTAGTAAGTCTGTTTCCTCGCCTTCACTCAGAACACAATACTTTCACCAAAAAACCACACCCAGCCAATTTGTAAAGACATCACCCCTGAGCTTACCCTTATCTAATGCTTCACATGCAGCATGGATTCCCTCAGGGCTCACTGTACTGCAGGAGGAGTACATACACCAAATTATCACAGCTATGATTCTTAAATGGGACTCAGCTGGAGGAGACTGGAAGGAGAGCAAGTGCTGTCCTCAAGGTGCCAGAAAGCCTGTAGTGTCCTATTCACGATATAAGCATGCAGCCAAACGAAGCAGGAGCGACAAGGTTTGTGACTGAACTTCTGTGTTACAACAGAACTGAAGTAGAATCACAGAATCTTAATAGCTGGAAGAGACCTTTAAGACCACCAAGTCAAATCTTTAACCTAGCACTGCCAAGTTACCACTAGACCAAGTCCCTCAGCACTACATCTACGTGTCTCTTAAATACCCCCACGGATGGCGACTCAACCACTTCCCTGGGCTGACTGTTCCAATGCTTGATAATCCTTCCAGTGAAGAAATTTTTTTCTAATATCCAATCCAAACCTCCCCGGCACAGCTTGAGGTTGTTTCTCCTCTTCCTATCACTTGTTACCTGCAAGGAGAGACCAACACCCACCTTGCTACAAACCCTGTGCAGGCAGTTGTAGAGAGCGATAAGGTCTCCCTTCAGCCTCCTTTTGCTCCAGGCTAAACAGCCCCAGTTGCCTCAGCTGCTCCTCATGAGACTTGTGCTCTAGACCCCTCACCAGCTTTGTTGATCTTCTTTGGACGCACTCCAGCACCTCAATGTCTGCCTTGTAGTGAGGGGCCCAAAACTGAACCCAGTATTTGAGGTGCGGCCTCACCAGTACAGGGGAACGATGACTTCCCCAGCCCTGCTGGCCACACTAGACTGATGCACACTTCTGATACAGGCCAGGATGTCGTTGGCCGCCTTGGCCACCGGGGCATACTGCCAGCCATGCATAAACAGGTGTCCAGATAAAGTATATGAGTAGTTAGGTTATTGTTAGTGGGCTTTTTAAAAATATTTTATAGATGCTGCTGCCGCACACCTACTGTCTGCCCTCCTTTGTTGTACTGTGTACAAATGCTTTCCAAAATAAAAATGGGGGAGGGAAGCAAGCTTCTAGCCATAGGTAAATAACTAAAGTGTCAGAGTGGTGTAGGATGATAATCCTAGTCACGGGAGAGAGTTGGGCACTCCCAAAGAGCAGGTCACCCTTCTTTAAGTACTAACTTCCTTCCATATTTTGTTAGGTTTACCACGGAGATAAACTTTCCTTGTTCTCCATACTTTAGAAATCAATTATTTTATGGAAGGTTACAAAAACTTCTTACCTGGAACAGAGAAAAAAGCAATCCTGTAGAGCTGTTACTTATCGCACATAAATTAAGCTACTTTGGTGTGTAAATCCAGGTTCATTTAAATGCTTATCACCTTATACAGATCATTCACTCTGAACATTTATGATGAACTAGAGTAACCCAAGTTATCCTGCCACAGGGCAAATATAAAAATGCTGTTAAAAAAGTTGTTGTTACTTAGGTCCCAGTTTCTCCACTTTCTTTGATATCTTCAGTTTTCCTAGAGCACAGCCAGTACACTTTTGACAACTGTATGGTAGTGCAAATCTCTTTGTCTCTACTTGCTGCTCCCACAACATAGTTTGTCCCACTCACAGATACCTTTTGTCTGCAAAAATAAGCCATGCATGGCTCAGACCTTGTCTGCACTAGAGCCTTGCCCCGCTGGACCTCAAGCCCACAAAATGAATAACAGCAAGTGTAGTAAAATCCAGCCAGGTTTTAGAGCACTGAATTTGTTTGGTTTTCTGTTTTGAACCCCTGGATCTCCTAGAGCTACGCCAGTAGCTTCTGGGAGCCCAGAGCCAACAACCACAAGCATCAGCCAGAGCCAGGACTACCCACAACGGCTGAGGGCAAGGACAACCACCTTGCACCTAGCCCCAACATGTACTAGGAGCTAGATGCAATGACCCAAAGCCACTGAAAGTTGTGGGACTTGGATTTTTCCTCCAGCGTGGTTTCGACAGAGATTTTGAGCAACACATTTGAAAGAAAGGAAAGAAAAGCCAAAAAAAGGCAGCAAAGTGAATAGCTGATCATAGAGAGATGGAACAGTCAGGATCAGGATCCTGTGCCCACTTCTAGAACAGTATTACCATATGAATTAAAATAAATCAATTAAATGTTTAATACTATTCAATATTAGCATTGGAGCAGCACCAACATGAGCCATATATGGCCCTCAAGTGCTACACACAAAATTCATGTCTCAAATTCTGTGAGTTCTTTTGAACAATATGAGAGACAGAGAAGAAGAGGGGTAAGAGAAACTGAAATGAGAGCTCAGGTAACACTCTTGGGATAACAGTTGGCAGCAGCAGTTCCAAACCTCTGTAGACTCTCTCTAGAGTAGAATATGAAATATTTTTCATTATTTCACATGATTACTCTGAAGATAAGGTTGCTTAAGTGGTCCAACTTCACACCAAGAACACTGAGTCAATAAAATATTTTTTTCTGGGTTTTTTCCCTCCATTACCCAGCAAACTTTCAGTGTATGTGTCTGTGTACGTATATAAACACATTTAATTGTGGAACACAGAATTTCTTCCATTATAAGCTTTTTATGAACTAGTTAATTTATAAGAAATGTTTCAACAGATCTTACATCATATATAAAAAAAGACTGAGAGGGATCCACAAGTTATCAAATCCAATAGGTGCAGACAAGTGACAGAATAAGCAAGAAAGGTTACATGAACTTCCCTTTCCCTAAACCACCACAAAGTAGGGTCGCAAAACCTTTCCCAAAACCTCATGGTAAATTTCCTCTGTCTAAACCAGAAGCCAAAATTACAACATAGGAAAGACTACATCAAGGACACCACTTCATGTTCTACATCCTGGCAACAGAAGGAAATTTGGCAAGTAAAATTCCATGGTGCTCCAAAGTAGTTCATATCCTGCAGGACACTAGGCTTGAATTTAAATACCAGGACAAAAGACACATTCCTCCTACAAGGCAAGAAGCATTTTAACAAGACTGAAGAACATATGCCACATAGTGAGTGCACAGACTTGTTTGTGGACAACTATCCTGCCATAACACAGAGTTTCAAATCAGGTGGAAATCAGTTTAGGAAATTAAAATTAACTTTTAGGGCCCCATATCCCATTCCTACAAAGAAATACTGCCACTGTGGAAGAACTTACAGAGAAGCTGTGCCTTAAAAGACTCCTTTGTACACCTAGCAAATTTGAGTAGATACAGTTTGTGGAGGCAAAACATTCCACCTTCCCATCAATATGCTGGTATCTAAATATCTGTATCTCCACAGTGTCCACACATCTCCAATTAGGAAAGGACCTCAAAACCAAGAAAGTACAGTAAATCCAACCATACAGTTCAATTCAGATTCACATCAGAAAAACAGGAACAACTCAAGAGGAATAAAGGGAAATCCCATCCTACCACAAAGGCATGGTGGCAGGTTGAAAGGCAGCTAAGACAAGAATATTTGAAAATCTTATGTGCAAAAATATACAAAAGGCACTCAGCAAATATGACAGATGTCCAAATCCTAAAAAGCAGGCAACTGTAGAGCACCAACTATAAAGAAAAATTGTAACATTAAGTTGCTATTTCTCTATTTCAGCATAAGGAAACAAGTGCTAAGGACATAAAGGATACATCCTTCCAGATATCAAAGAGGATTAATCACCCACTGTTTGAAATACATCTAAAAAAAAAAAAATCAGTTTTGAGACATGCTTCCTCAAAGAGAAGTCTCACAATGAAGAGATTACTTTCTATCACTGTGTGGCACCAGTCTGAGATGGACTTGGTAAGTCACTTTCCCACTGTCGGGTATCCCGATGTAATAAAAGAAACTATGCAAACAGTCATAGAAACTATGCAATATGGTATTACATTGACTTTTTTGCTTACCTTTTATTAGAATAAGGAAAAATATATCAATAGCAGTGTTCATAATAAAAATTGTGAAAAGCACATTAGCAAAACTAATATTTATTAGAAGAATTAAAAATATACCAAGAATCATATTCATTTATAAGCCTTTACATCATTTCAGACAAGACAAATTTCCCATCTCCAGTTTTCAAATATAGAATCAGTATATTCATCTCAATGTAAAAGCCAAAAAAAGCAAAGAGCACTTGTTTGCTGCCTTTTTGTATTAGATATCTTCAATTGTGTAATTCAGTACTTTTTTTCTAAGCATTCTGCAAATTGAGGTGAATTCCATCCCACAGCACTGCAGCATCCAACATCGTTTTATTCAGTCACTTTTATAACATGTGCCTACCTTGAATATCAATGTTTGTATATATAGACACACAGAGAAATTCCTTGAACAAAGGTCTGGCTGAATTGCAAGCCCAAGTGTAAGGAAAAAGTATCTAAGTCAGTCTCTTCAAAGGATCCTTCCTTCCTCTTACACAGAAAGAGAAAGATGAGACTTGTAGCATTTTTAAAGTTTCATCAGCTTGTGATGATCAAACTGTAGGAAGAAGTAACACAATCCCATGATGTGTCTTGAATTATTAAATATAAAAAAGGGAACTACTATTTCCTCAAAAACAAATGGTTAACAAAGTAAGGTTCTCTATATTGAACTTTTGCGAGACTAAAGGCCATTATAATCCTTGAGAAGGGTAGAAAAGAAATAACACAGAGATCTTAGAAACCATGAATGGCAAAAATGGAAAACAGACAGTGACTGTTTAGCCTTGAAAATACATGGGCATCAGCCAGTAGCAAGTTGAAAGCAAAAGGACACATTTCCTCTTTCAGTGCATAGTTACAATCTATGGAGTTCCTTGACAGATGATGTAAATTGTAAAAGTTTACGGAGGGAGGTTCAAAAAGCAAGAAAGATAAAGGTATAGAAGAAACACTGCTGCACTTTTGACAAAAAGGAGGTGCTTCATCCACAAATCAGTGGAGTCTGGAAGATTACCTCCAGGTGCTTGAACTCTTTGAAGAGATCTCCCTAGTCATCTGGTATCAGCTGCTGTAACATGAGATACTGGGCTAGATAATTCCCTACTCTTCCCCACATGACGAAGCAGTGTCCATGTTGTACTTGTACATCCATTGGGTTTTCATAAGAACATCTGTCATCTGGAATGAATTTTCAGTGTCACGTGTGCTGCTCCCTTCCCAAGATGACAGTTTCCAGCTATTAGTTTTCAGCATTATGTCTTGAACAACACGGCTTTCATACACAGCAGCCTGTCTGTATCCTCAGCTGTGGAAGCTGCTCATGTATTAGACGTATCGATTACTTTCTTCAGCTTTCTCCTTTGCACAGCCAAGTTCAGGGTTTTGAAGAGAGTGTTCTTGCTGTTCAGAACATTGTAGCGATTCACTTCCACTAACCTCCTGAAATCATATGGCTCAAAGGTGAAATTTAGCGTACGGTAAGGAGAATCTTTTGCCTCAATGACAAAGTCACCAAAGGACTTCTCCGCTTCTGACTCACGTTTAACTCCTGCAGCAAGAACAAAAAAAACCCCAAACACTAAAAACACACACAAAAACCCCCAACTGTGATACTCATTTTAGTTGGATTCAGCAAGGAGTTTATCACAGGTAACCCTGTTGAACCTTAACTTTTTCCACAAAGCTCCTCCTCAGAGATTTCTGCTCCTTCAGGATCCAAAATTCTTGGAAGCTGAAGTTAAAAATATTATTAACCTTTCTACTTCCACCAGACTCCAAAATACAGGAGTATATGAAACACATTTTCATTGTGATAAATTGCTTAGTGCATCCATGATTATCACGCTCAAAATAGGAAGCACAAAGCTCAATTCTTCCTGAAAGTGCTGTTCTACACTGAAATGAAAGACATTAACACCCTGAGCTCAGTTTACCTTAGGAGGTTAGTATATACTCTTTAAAATAAGGTAACTTGCATTTTGAGTATCCTGCCACTTAAATTTAAATACCAAGATGAATATTAAAGAAATTTGCTAAAAACACTTTTGCTTGTTGCTATTATCGAAATAGTAGTCTTCAGCCATATTCATGAACAACACTTTGAAACTCTTCATCACAGATGAGGAAATGCAGCCAGGGCCTGGCAATCGTTACAGTATTAATACAGATAGCATTAACGGGGTGCCTTACACCTCCCTTGCCTGCATTAGTACTGCATATTCTTTTCTAGATGATCTTTAAGGTCCATTCCAACTCTAACCATTCTATGATTCTATGTATTCCAAAGGTTTTCTTCAGGATGCTGTTTCCTCCCAGCATGTGAGAAATAAGACATTGAATTTTGTCTGTATCTTCTTAAAGGTATAGCTCTGTGTTTCATCCCAGCGCTCTTGCTTGTCTGAGGCGGGCCTTACAGTCTATATTATCACATTAAATGAAGCAAGTATCGCTTATCACTTGACCTTACACTACAAGGGCACAGGCCACTTGGCATTGAGTTACATGATCCAACGTACAAATTCATCCACAACACTTTGCTACTTAGTGGTTTATTCATAGCCAATCAACAAGCGAACTTATTATTCAAACTGGTTTATACTGCTTTCCTATCTATTTAGAGTAACTAGAAGTAACAAAATCAGTTATCAGGGCAGAAAGGTTAAGAAAGAAGCAAAAATACAGACTAATTTTGATTCTTCCAGCCCTTAGATTTTTATCTTTTTTTAATTGTCAGCCTCTTCTCTAACTCTCCTTTCCAAAAAAAACAGATCACATCTTAAAGGAAAGAAACAATTTAACAATTACAGAATAATAGAAGAATGAAAGGAGGGACACTAAGCCCACTGAATTTCCCCATCAAGGCGCCCAATAGATTCTAAAAATAGCTCTTTAAGATATAGCTCCCTTACCTGGAGCTCTGTATTTCTTGAAGGTGTCATTCACCAATGGGAAATGGAGCACAATTGGAGCCTTTGGATTATTATCATCCACAAACATGTAACACTCTTTTGGCTTCCTTTCATCTTCCTCACTCAATTTGATTTTTGGAAAAGGAATTTCCCGCTCCTCACAGTATTTCTGAGTAAGCTCTAAAACCTGTTGTCAAAGGACAAAAAGAATTTTGACAGAATACCAGCAACACCTCTAAGATTACGTAACTACAACCTAATGGTGAGAGACTTTCACAGAAAGTGACAGAAATGCAACTGCCAAATTGGAAAAAAACAATTTCTCTGGCTGGTGATACAGAAGAACAATGAAGAGTAGAACTAAGAACCGCTACCAAACATCAACAGTTTGCAGCTGAAACTCTTTTTATGTTTTGTTACTCCAAATATATACACCTTGACTTTTTTGGGCTTAAAAATAAACACTTGTATATACAGAATATAATTTGTTTGCATGAAGAAAATCACCAATAGCCACTTAACCGTTAGATATGTACAGCTATGTAACAAGGATCTTATGAACTAAGAAAATACTCTTATTTTGGGAACTATCTATTTAGGCTTCTGAAAAGTTTTGACTCTTATTACCTATGTCACTTTCTATCTCCTCATGACATCCACAGTAAAAAGCATAGTACAATAACATTTGAAAGAGGTAGGGATTTATTGTAATGCACTTCCATTAGTGTTTGTATTCAACATCAATAGCATTTGTATTCAACATCTGATGCCATTGTGAATATGATTCTGTGCTTTTTTATCTTCAGGTAATAATGCTCAGCTATATTTCTCACCTCAAATGGAGCTTCCCAGGAAAAATTGAATGACAAGATAACATCCACATCCCTCTCTGGCTGAAGTACCAAAGGAAAGGGAGAGTTGATAGAAAAGCCACCATCCACTAAGTACAAGCTCTCTTCCATGGGGGTCAGCTGGTTGGGAAACGCATCCAGGTGAGTGCCTGGAAGACACTCCAAGTAACACAAGTAACTATAATGATTCATTACACACCTCTCAGTAAAAGCAACAAAAAAGCTTATGCTGGGGCTATAAGAAGAAAAAAGACATTCCAACATACACATTGATATGAGACTGGCCCGTAAAGTCTGATGATGAGCTTGCCTTATATGACAGAGCATACATAGTGGATCAATTTTTTTGCTATGGTGTAAGAAGGGGTAAATTCCCTGACTTCAGTGAAACAAAGTCAAGCTTATTTATGTTCTGTAACTGACTGTTGCAGAATATTAATGCACTATTTTATATCCCAGATACAGACTCCTTTACCTCTCCAAGCCACAAATTTCTTGACATTAACATAATCTTTATGAAGATACAATCCGTGCATGAAGTTGAAGGTTTCTCCACATGTGACACGGGACTTGAAGAAATCCTGGAAAATTTGTAACAAGGGGCCCCCAGGTATAACCAAGCGAGTCTTTAGCCGTGTTGGATCTTGGAAATGGAATCTTCCGCAGTCATCTGCAGAAGCCACAGAAGGATGCAGAACACACAGCAAATGTTTGTCCACCTCCAAGATTTCAATCAGACTTTTTTTTCTACAATATTTAATCAGTTGTCCTAAGGCTGAATTTGTACTCTAATAAAAAAGTATTGTAAAGAAATTTAAGTGAGCTGCGTATTCTACAGTTGGATAGTTTACCTCCCCTATTTAAAGGGAATAGCATTACTCATAAATCCTTGTCCATATTCATTTCAAATTCACACCGAGAAACCCTTGTTACCAAGTGACGACCACTTCTGTCTCATAAGACAACAGTCATCTACGCATGGTAGCATTTATAGTTACAATAACAAAAATATAGGGGAAAAAAACCTAGGGGTGCAAAAGCAGAGAAGAAAAAAAAAATATCTCTCCCCCCTTACTATGAGGCTATAACTATGCATTTGAGTAACTCTCAGCCCTTAATACACTTTCTTTTCACTGCTAGGGAGGCATCATACAAATGGAGAACAATGCATAAACATACAACCAGCTTATCCAAGGTTATCCAAATCAGTCCAAGGAGGGAACTGAAAACCTATTTTGTACTTCCTGGTTAGCAGTCCAGCTTCTATTCTTCCTCTTCTCATGATTAAGACCCCTGCACTGCAATATGTGTTTAAGATAGCTCCCAGAGCTAACCTAAATTTATAGTCAAGGTCAGATAAAAAAAAATTTAAAAAAGAGGAACAGAAAGTGTACTGAAAATTATAATTGCTTTCTTCACTATAGCTATATGTGTGATGGAAGGGAATAATACATACTACAAGAGGGACCTGTCCAAATCCATCCTTTATGCTGATCTTGAAAACTACACAGCACATTTTTGAGTCATATTATTTGTATAATCATTCCAAACCCAGGAATCTTTCAAAAAATCCAACTATTTTAAAGTATGTTCTTACCTACAACTTTGATAACATCTTTGAAAGAATCTAGAAATCCCAGTCCTAGACCAACCACCTTCAGACAGATGTCATCCAAGCTTGCAGCAAAAGCGCTGCCCCACATTCCTGCAGGAGAAATATAGAAAAATTTAATACTCAAAAGGCTTTTCACAGTGTAACAAAAAGGCCTATAATTCAACTAACATTTGTCATGGGAGAAGGTTGTCACTTGAGCCTTACTACGCTAAACAAGTGATGTTTGAGTTTAAACCTTTGAGTTAATCATGTGATGAATTCTAATGTAATAACACAATGCAGAAACTTCTCTGAGAGAAAAGCTCTTCTGTCAGCAAAGGAAAGCTAGCAAGAGAACGGGAAGACCTAAAGCAGAAGTTTTTGACAGGCGGTCCATAATAGAGCCTGCTTGCACCCTCAAGAACATCCGACTGTAATACTATGAAACTACACCTAAATCTTTGGAGAAAGAGCTGACGTTTTCCCCTTCTTCAAATTCTTTAGGAAGGGACAAAAAGGCATAGGTTTAAGTTAATGAAAAAAAAGCAGCATGGGTCCTTTCCATCTCCCCCTTTTATTCACTACTTTAAGATCATACCTTGTAGAAAACAAATCCTGGGCTCTGGACGTTTCTGGACAAGCCGTCCCATGAAGAACTCACTGTCAAAGTCCTCTGTTCGGATAAAAGCTCCATATTTGCGAAACCCAACTTCATACGGAGTGAACTCACACCATTCTAAGAACAAATCAACAGGATATTTAGTCATCTCAGGGTAAACATAGGTGAAAATACTCATTTGAGTTCTGCTTACACAGGGGAAACAGAAAGGAGTCTCCCTCCATTTCTTTCACCATCAGTACGGCTTTCCCTGTCACTCTTCTCAGTGAGCCCCGATCTTACACGTGATTAATAAAAACTCTTGTACAGGCTTTCATTGACTCAGTGCAACCTCCTTTCAATCAAATATAACCTCCTTTCTTCCTGGCTTTTGGGAAAAAAATACCATCTCTGCCCATCTTGACTTTGTTACCGCAGAAATAACCTGCCTATTTTACTTCCACTTTAAACCATTCTGATGGCTAACTATTACAGTACTGCTTCAAATCTCAATTGATCCACTGTCTGACTTCATTGTCTGCTTATCAAAGTGTCCCCTCATGCTTGAAAACTTTCCACAAACACTTACAAGTCAAATTCAAATGTCATACACATGTACTCCTCCAGAAAGAGAAGAAAAAAAAAAGCAGCCCCATAGTGATACACAGATGGACACAAGCATTTGTGTTCCTGTCCCACTGCATCTATCCTCACTTGTTGCATCACATTTAAAGTTTCAAGTGACCTGGAATAGGACAGGTCTTCATTTTTTACTGCAATTGTACAACCAGAAAGAACCCAGGCTGCTAAATACCATAGTTTTGATGATACATGCTACAAGGTTGCCAATCCATCATTTTACATGCATCCTACACAAACTGATTATCTGAGACTATAAAAGAAAGCAGGTCACCTAATTACCAAGGACTTCAATTCTCCAATTCAGATGCAGGCTTGTGTATTACAAGAATCTTCCCTCTCAGCTCCTGAAAATTTCAGGCACCTTCTAGCAAAACATGTGGAGTGGCCAGCAGAGTTGAATCTCATTTCTCCATTATAGCCATTTGCAATCAGGATGATAACACTCTGCCAATCAGTATCCTAATGCCTCTTGCACTACCAACTGCTGCCTGAGCCAAGTTTCCTGTTTTCAGCTACTCACTACCCAAGGAACAACCGAACAGGTAAAAGGAATTTATGGATTTCAGCAAACAAAAATAAATTTGCCATATTCATACCTGCAAAGTCACCACTGCTAATATTGGGTCTCACATTGACAGCTGCATAGATAGGATAGGGGTTCTGCGCCCATTTCACTGCTTCTTGCTGATCAGACAGCTTTGATGGATCTTCCTGGTTACAAGCAAGGAAGGAGAAGCACACTTTAGTCAGGTAAGTTCTTTACCCATACTTTGATAATTTGAAGCTGAAGCAAAACGCTTAGCATTTCTAACTAAGTCAAATCCCTTTTCCTCCCTCTGTCCATGCATATGGTTAGATTTTGCCACAATATCTCTGCAGTTGCATATTTACAATGTCTGGTTTTATTAATAAACTAGTTACCTTCTGATTTCTGATTTCAATTAGCATAACAAATACTGCATAGTAACACCATTTTTCAAAACCAGCACCACTCTTTCAGGCTTAACCTGCCCAATACAAAAACTATTTAGTAACAGTCATTCCAAATAAACACTCCACTTATCTATAGCACTGATCTATACGACTTCAAAATCTTTAGTAAAGAAGGGTGCCAGGAAACCCGGGGCAGAAAGAGATGAGAATTTCCCCTGTTTATTCCACCTCCATCTCTACATTTGTGAGTTGTTCTGGAATATAGTAATCTGTTTCTTGACAGACAACGTATGGGTGGGCAGAGCTCCCACCTGGAAGACAAACAGCAGTGCACATCCAAACATGAAATCTTTTACCTTCTGTTGTAGGAAATATTCCACAATAAGGCCCCACAAATCTGTAAAGGAAACATTCCGTCCACTAACTTCCATTGCATTCAGCTCCTGGAAATAGTATTTCAGTCGTTCTGGCGAAAATGCCCCTGCTTTGCTGCTGGACACAGTACCCTGAGCTCTTCTAATTGCATCTTGAAGGTCCTTCTGCGACCAGTCAGGGTCTTGATACAGTGTAGATAAACACCTGAAAATGGTTATATTCATGTCATCAGTAATAATGACCCTTGTGTAAACAATAGTTTTAGCTAGTTATAATTAGTGCTGCAGTTCTGAACTAAAAGCTTGAGAAGTCTAGCTAGAAGATAAAACATCATGAAGAGAAAAGAGACCACAATAATGGATCTCTGAACTCTAAAACATGCTGAAAACCCTGACACCTACAGGACAGCTTCATCCTAATTGCTAAACTAGCTTTCAAGGATGTTCCAAGCATCATAATGCTAGCACACATGAACCAGTTCATAAATATGAGTTAACTCCAGGCCAACTCCAACCCTGAGAGACTGGCAGACAGCAACAGTGCTACCACATACAGCAATAGAGGCCATAGGTCTGATTAAATGAGAAACTTGTTTGGACTCTTGGATATCCATATGAACGGATGCCTACATTTGATTGAAAGTCTGTCCCTGAATCAAAAGGGGCAGGCCAGACCACAAGGCTAGTGCAAGAATACTAGGTATACAGGAGTTAATTGAACACACAAAGCTCTGGAAGGGAGGATTTTACTGTCAGGTTGCACAACTTCTCAGTGAAATCATTTCACAAAAACAATGTGTGCTTATGAGGGATGATTTCACCACTCCAAGAACTGTGCCACTGCAACATTCTAGCTATGTCTAACATTTCAGCACATTGCTCCAGTCCACCAAAGGGCAAACTGGCGCTATTTCTCTATTCAGACGCATACACCATTTTAGAAGGTGGTGACACAGTAGTCCATGTGGGCATGTTTCCAGTGACCTGCACGACCTCAGTTATCTTCTTGGCAAGTG
This sequence comes from Dromas ardeola, assembly GCA_013398915.1. Lineage (NCBI taxonomy): Eukaryota > Metazoa > Chordata > Aves > Charadriiformes > Dromadidae > Dromas > Dromas ardeola. The sequence continues at coordinate 396,323 of VYZM01013565.1, forward strand.
CAAGGAGATGGGGCAAGTTTTTAAACACGTAAGTATTACTCACATAACACATTCTAATAGTCAACTGCCAGGCTTGCAAAAGCAGCGGATTCATAAATTTAGCCAGTCGGTGTATGGGTTAGAAGTGATAATGAATCTCTCAGACTCTTTAGGTTCTCCATCAGAACTCACAGGTGAGAACTGATAAAATATTTGACTTTGTTGTCAGTCTGCAGATGGCACAAGTGCAGTTTTGGCCTTACTTTGCATCAACACTACCATATTTACCTATAAGTTTCTGGAATCGACACTCCATGTAACTTACCAAGTAGAGCCAGAAATCCCACACAGATACATTGCAGCATCCAAAAGGCCCAGCTGCTGAAGCCCAGCAAGACTGCCATAGAATGATGTCAGTGCTCTCATCCCACCTCCAGACCCCAGCACTGCTACGACTGGAACCTGCAGGCAGCAAACTCAGGAGTCACAATCACAGACTTTTGAATTGCCAATAAATTACAGAACTAATCCTGTTTAAGACTCTCTATTTCTATTTACATTTCAAGTAATTTCAGATTTGATTTCAACCAGAACTCCTTTCTCTACTTTGTAATTGAAATACGTTGTTTACTCTGAAACATAGCAGTGTCATCTCAGGGACCGTCACTTACTGAAATTGTTGTATATATTATCACACATTTACTTGCATGCCATACAACATACACATAAGAACAAAAGAAGGCAACCATTCTTACAATAGCACACAAAGAACACAGAGCAAGGTATCAGACTATCTAGATATAACAGCGCCCTCAAATCAGCAATAGGAAGCTGTTCCTGTGGTCTGAGCTTCAATTTAAATATTCTGAAACAGACTTTCCCATCACAATTCAGAGGTCAAAGCCCAAGATACAAGAGTTCAACTAAAGAATGTACATACATTCTGAAATTACAATTTTTTGTGTTCCAAAACACACACAACTCCCTCAAAATTTTAGAAATATAACAACATTTGAGGCTTCAGAACTGAAATGTCACAGCGATTTATCTCACACCGCAGTGAATGCGAATCATGTTTTCTGCTGGTTATAGGCAAAGAATCCTACAATACCTAATTATCACCAACCACAAAGGACTTTAAGAATCTCACTGCAGCACTGTGCTCAATACCTCATCTTTTGGAGGGGATTCTTTTAAGTGAAGAGTCTTCTTCAGTGCCTCAGAAACTATTTTCTTCCGTTTGTCCAGAAATTCTCTCTCCTCTTTACAGAGGTCAAAACCCAGACGTATATCAAGATCCCAAGTGCTGAAATAGAAATGAAGACAAAAAACCCCAAAACTTTGGAGGATTTTTAATTACCAGGGAAAAGCAATTTCTATGATCATGCAATCTAGGTGCTGATCTGAATTACTAGACCAAACTCTTAAATCAAGTTTTAGCGTATGTCTATACACCAGCTATTGTGTAACAACAGCTTTTGAAATTAAAAATGAAACTTCTCCCTAAATACAAAGCTTGTGTCAAGAGTATTCAGATTAAGCTTCAAGAATTTCACAAAGGAATAAAAGATTCAGCAGGTGAAGAAGACTGTATGAGGAGCAACTGAGATCACTGTGTTGACATGGATGGAGAAATGAGGGGAAGAGCGATTTTAAAACAGAAGTTTATGAACTTAAGAGGCAGAAAGGACAACTGAATACCAATAAACTTGCTATGAGTTTGTAAAAGGGGATCACGATCTTCAGTTTGTGACTATATACCAAATGACCCTACCAATTTACTAGCCAACTGCTCAGTTTTGCGTGTTATTCTTTCCTTATCACTTCTTTCTTTCACCCTTTCTCTATTTTATAGTTCGAGCACTTCACACACTGAGATGCCCTTTCCAATTTGTCAATACAGCGCTAGACGTATTCTGGGAACTACCAAAGATACTTAATATTTACACCATCAGACATTTTACGTTTAAGTATTATGAACTCAAATTTTGTTCAGATTTCGGCAGAATTGACACCAATCCAATAGAGAGTATCTGCAGAGTGAAGAGTCATAACCTTCAGAGGAAAAATAACCAGAGATATTTTCCTTTAATCTATCCCAAGAGATCAGTGGAGACAACAGACCTCTCCAGAACAGCAGGGAGAGTCACTCAGCTCCTTCACTATGAGAATAAAGGCCTTTCCTGATTTTTAGATGTCATTGAGGTTCCCACTCACCTCTCTTCAGTTTTCAAACTCATATCCAAACTTTGTCCCTGTGAAAAGAGAGGACACATCTTGAAATTGATACCAACTACATAGGTGGAACTGCTAACTAGAGGTTATGACACCAATGGGGTCACTAGATACTAACCAGAACAGCACTCTCACCCACAAGACTACATCTCTGGAACACCTTTCCCTTGCACCTATTTCAGACATTTTCAATAGGTCTCCACAGAAAGTAAAAACGTGTACTTGGAGAGCAGGGTGGAAAAAAAAAAAAAAATCTATTTCTTCTGCAAGCTTCTTGCTTTTCTCCTCCTCTGATATTTTTCTTTCACACCCTAACAGACTTTTTACTTTGGAAAGTGATGAACTTTATACTTATTTTGCAAGACCCAACCATAAAAACATTTTAGAAGAATTGCACTGAGTAATCTCAGTATTTCATTCTAGATATCCAACAGAATAGCACTCCTAAGAATCACATGCAGCGTAACTTTCCAAATGCCTATAGGCAATGGCGGAAAAGGTTATCCCAAGCATGTTAAAACAAGCTCAAAATGTTGACATTACCTCTCCCAGAGAAACAATTCTATCAACTTTTTGTCCAATAGGAAGAGAATTAACTGGTACAGTCGCCAATCCCAGAACTGTAGTATGCTTTTCAATATCAGGATTCATACCATCCTAATAAAAAAAAAATCCAAAATGTTATTTGAGCTCTCCAGAAAAAAGTTAAAGATATGACTTTCATATGTCAAAACAGCAAACAATCCTTAAGATCATTGTGACTAAATCTTTCCCAAAAGTCTAAGGCTTTTCAAGATCATCCTGCTTTCTGACAGATCTTTGCTGGGATTATTCCAGTCGCTCAAATAGCTGATTGGTTTTTTGGGTTGGTTTTTTTTGGTTTTTTTTTTAAACGTAGCTGTCTGTCACAAGTAAAAGATCTTCACCTCCAAATACAAAGTTTCCCAAAAAATAGTTGTGTTCTGACATGTGTCAGAAGGCTCACAAGCAAACCTGCATTCTGTCTTCAAAGCAGGATTTGGAAAAGATACCAACAAGGCAACAGTATTAGACATACAGAAAAAATACCACAAAATAGGAAATAAGATAATAGCCTTAGGGAAAAATGGCAGCTTGTTATTAAAAAACATAATATTTTTATAAGGACAGCAAATTAAATTTTTCCAGGAAATCTTTGAGTTTTCTCACATGTTGTATTAGGAAGTAGAAAGCTCTGTTATTACAGAGCTGTGTGCAGATTCCTAAATTTAAGGACCTTAAAGAAAGAACAGATCATCACCCGTCTCACAAC
>VYZM01013565.1:402889-440084 GCA_013398915.1 Dromas ardeola
ACACCCCCACTGAAAAAAAAAAAAAAAAAAAAAAAAAAAACGAAAAACAACCACCCTTTCTCTAAGTTGGTATTAACTTTTAAAAATTGAGGAAGCTTTTTAAACCAGAAAATTAAAAGAGAGAGGCAGATCCTGGAAAGACTAGGAGCTATTTGGACGCAGGAGTTGAATTCTCAACAATTTTTCTCCTCTCACTATTAAAAACCTACCTTCCTGAGTAAATCCCAACATATATGTAATTGACTTCCATGTACTCACCACAAGGACTCCATTGGTCAATACCTCTATAGGGGCATCTGTGCTGTGAAATGAGGAGATTTAATGCAAATGAGTTTTGTTTTTAATTTGCTTTATCCTACTTTACAAACTAACTGCCTGGATAAGAGATGGGGGAGAAAGGTCCTCATTGTGAGAGATCTGTGCAAATTAAACTGACACCAAGTATATTTCCCTTCACAGAACAATGCGGGGAAAATACTGAAGAAAACATTCCTCTGCAATTATAAGCACGTGCTATAAGGTCTCCACATCTCAGTTACGTTGATAACTTAGTCTATCTAAGCTCAGCTTTTCTCTGTCAGATAGATAAGCTATTCAGTTGTTTATATTGCACCGTTAACTGTGTAAGCTTTCCACTCCTGGGTAACTCGTCCACAAAACGTTTGTTTCCTTTGCAGCACCACCATTCCCATGAAGTCCAGCAAAATTTTATTTCTTTTTTGGTACCCCGAAATTTTGGTGACTGGAGTTTTAAGGATATTTGTGATCAACCACTGGCAAATCAACTCAAACACCACAGAGAACTGTAAAGCATTAGCCTTTTTATGGGCAAGACTGTCCCTGCACAGAAAAAGGAACCAAGAGACCATCTCTGCAGAGCACAAGTTCTTTCAGCTCTTCAGGTAAGACTCACCATTTCTCCAAGTAAAACTCTACATCCAGCTCTTCGTTAGCCTTTAAAAATAAAAGTTGGACACAGGTGACCCTTGATCTTGATTATAATTATGAGAAGTTTTTCCAAGAGATTAAACTTTCTTCCTGTTACAAACTGTAGTAACTATTTTTGTTGCTTTTTACAAAAGCTCCAGTTAAATTTTGGAAGGTTTAAACTTATGCCTTTTGTTATTGCTGTTGTTTAAACATTTCTGTCTTCCCAGGCATATCCTATATGACCAGACACATCTATGTTTGAGGAGACAAGCCCACACAAGTGAGAGATGGCTTGCCAAAGCGTTACTCAGCTAATGAGAAAAAACACGCCCTCTTCTGGCTCAAGTACCACTGCAGCGCCACCTCTGCAAGCAGCTTCTACGTGACATTTTGTGCTTCCTCCCATTTATTAATTCAGCAGATTGCGCTCTTAACTCATGGCCGTCTTTGTCTTGCACAGCCTTTGATTCAGCCTCTTTCCCCCTACCATAGCATACAGTAAATGCTTGATAAGAGACCAAGCGCATCTTTTAAAATAACCAAGCAGAAGACAATTTGGGTAATTGTCTTTACTGAGGTTGAAGTTTCCGGTTCCATAATTACTGATCAAGATGACTTAAGCATTCAGCAAATAGGATAGAGTTAGTGGGAACAAGGGAGTTACTAAGCCTCTTTCCACGATCACAAATTATTCAAGTGCCTGCAACACTGACCAACACCTCCCTGCTAACTGCATACCAGCTAGTCTGCTTCTGACCACACCAACAGCACTGAAGCCCCATTTCTCAAGAAAATACATCATTAGCTCACCTTTAATCCAGACCTATTGCAGCAATCTGTTTGAGGCAGTTACAAAGAAGAGATCAGGCTGGCGATATGGCTTTAGCTATGTAAAACAAGCTGTCTTGTTGCAAGTCCACAAACACGTGTTGTACAGGGACTGCGAGCAACTGAAATGCACCTATATCACCCACATGGAGCAGAGGTTAAGTGTAACTGAACATAACTCAGGGAAAATAAGCTTTTCTTAGGCTTTTTGACTTATTAATATAGAGGTAACCTTTGCAGCAATAAACTTCACTGCAAACTGATGACGATCAACTAAATAAGACAGGCTGTAGTCCCCACAATGATTGCTGACTGCAAATGCCTTTCATTGTAAGCCCAGTTTATGCCCCTCTAGTCTCCTGAAAAATCAATTCCCTTTAAAAGTGTTCTAACTTCTTCTGGAAGACAGCAGTTATCCCAAGTTCCTTTTAGCTGGGCATCCCAAAGACTGGAACACACACACACAAAAAAAAAGATCACTAGGGATTTTGGAAACATCTCAGATGACAGTAAAACCATATACGATGACACCACCCGCTGACGCATTTTTCTCCTTCTGGCTTCTACAACACAGATAAGTCAACCACCATGTACTGCAGGATTTCTGTAATGATGAGCTACAGCTATTCACAGTTGACCTGGGAAGAAGCCAGGGACTAACCTCAGGGTTCAACCTAAAAGTGCGCAGCAGGGGCTGACCCGGCTTCATGCCTCCTACATCGAAGACAATAGACGTGAGCTCATCACTGGCAAGGACATCCTTATCATAGAGTGTCAATTCCAGAATGTTCTAAAACCAAACAGAAAAAAAAGAAGCCTCAGACAAAGAGACAGAAGCACTTCCACAAACCTGGGTAGCTGTATACAATAGACACTTCATCGGTACCCTTCCCCTTTCCCACTCCTGAAGATAATTCACTATTTCCAGCAGGACTTACAGCATAGTTAAGCAAAAAGCTCCTAATTGACAGTGTTTAGCCAGAAGAGTTTCTGAGCTTCCCAACTAGAGAGAGGCACCAGCTGAATGCACGTGGCAGTACGCTCCTCTAGCTTCAGGCACAGATTTGCCTGAGGAAGCAATAGCAATTTCCACCCTTTCAGCATGATTCAGTCCAGGATGTTACAGGGACCTATCACTTCCAGCTCAGCACGGTCTCAGAGCAGCTAAGTCTAGCAGAAATTAATTGAAATAGACACAGTGAGTAGATACAGCACCCAAAAAATGGCTTGCAGCAACTAGTTTTCAAGGAGACAAGACTGAACTTAGAATTGTGCTGGCAGAGCCTCGCAGCAGTAATCGGACTGAGGCCTCATGAGCCTGCAAGGGGAAAAAAAAGCTCACGAGCTAAAGCTTAGTTTACAGTTTTCTTATGGAAAGGTACTTCAGTGAGGGCGATAGTTTCTTGTTAATAAGCACCTTATTCCAAAGCCCAGGATGTTATTCAAAGTAATAGTGCCACACTAAAACTAATCTTTTAAAGTACAGTTTCCTCCTTCCCTCTACCATCAGTGTCTAATAATTAATGCTGACAATCTGAAGACTCTGTTCAATACTCTATTAGGTCCTGCTCAGAGAGCAAACAGATGTACTGTCTCTATCTAAGAGTTTCAATTTTGCTTTTCTCAATCATAGGAACTGATGGCAAAACTTGACTGAATGAACTAAGTGTCAAAGTGATTTGAAATTTAGTTCCCATTATCCCCACTCAGCCACTTGGCTGCATAAGGCAAGTACAGCTACCAGAAGGCAACAGCTACTCTGTGAAAGTAGAAGCAATCTTCAAATAGAAACTTGCTTTATCAAGGAACTTCCTTGAACTCTACCAGGTAGTGCCATACCTTCCCTTTCCTGACTTGTATCACAAGGACACTTATGGAAAATTCTAGCAGCAATTTACATGAGAGTGCAGTTACAAACTGCTGTGGTTATCACTGGACATGCATAGTACAGCTTTTTGTACCACTGAAGACTGACACCTTAACAAGCAACACTGGTTTCAAGCGTAATAAAGATCCCTTGGTTTTGAATGAAGTATCAAAAGTAAGCCAGTACACAAATGCAGGTAGCCCAACCAGCTCCACAAAGTGGACTCCTTACCTTGACAGCGCTATGGATTCGATACCGGAAACTTTCATTCCATTCTGGGTTATCGGAGTTGTCAACAACCTGAGTTCGAGAGATTATGGGAGACGCAGTGGGCAGCTTTAGTTCCACGTAGCAGTCTGCCTTGGACACTAAAGCAGAGAGTATAGAGACAGACACCAGAACAACTTTAAACAAACGTATTCTTTCCCATGACCTCCTCATCTTTTAGATCTTATTGCATCATAGAAACATGCAAATTTAAGGCTGGATTTTAATGAAGCCTTTAACGGAGTACATGTCTTTAAACAGAATCAAATTAAACGTAAGGCACCTATATTTTTTTCGGGTTCATCCAGACCATAAAGCCCTTCATAAGAGAAACTACTATTCAAAATGAGGAAGACCAGCTTTTCAAAAAAGATTACTGCTGATACCGGGCCTGCTGCCTCTTGTCCTGTCACTGGGCACCACTGAAAGAGTCTGGCTCCATCCAGATGGATAACACCCTCCTTTCAGATACTTGCACACATCAATAAGATCCCTCTGAGCCTTCTGTTCTGCAGGCTAAGCAGCCCCAGATTTCTCAGCCTTTCCTCATATGAAAGATGCTCCAATCTCTTCACAGTCTGAGTGACCCTTCACTAGACTCTCTTCAGTAGCTCCAGTATCTGTCGATGTAGTGGAGAGCCTAGAACGAGACACAGTACTCCAGACGCAGCCTCAGCAACGCTGACTAGAGGGGAAGGATCACTTTCTTTGTCCTGTTGGCAATAATTCTGCTCCTAATGCAGCCCAGGATACTGCTAGCCTTCCTTGAAGCAAGAGCACCTTGCTGGCTTATGGTCAGCTTGCTGTCCACCAAGACCCTCAGGTCCTTTTCTGCAAAGCTGTTTTCCAACTGATCAGCCCCCAGCATACACTGGTGCACGGAGTTGTTCCTCCCCAGATGCAGGACTTCACTTCTTTTTGTTGAACTGCATGAGGTTCCTGTCAGCCCACTTTTCCAGCCTGCCGAGGTCCCTCTGGATAGCAGCGTGACGAGTGACAGTGACAGGTGTACCAGTCATTCCTCTCAGTTTTGTAACACCAGAAAACTTGCTGAGGGTACAATCTTCCCCATCATCCAGATCATTAATGAAAACATTGAACAATACGGGACACAGAATTGACCCTTAGGTTACACCGATAGTTACTGGCTTCCAACTAAACTTTGTATCACTGATCACTATCCTCTGAGCTCTGCCGCTCACCCAGTTTCCAATCCAACTCCCTGTCTGCTCATCCAGCCCAAACTTCATCAGCTTCTCTATGAGAATCTTGTGGGAAATAGTGTCAAAAGCCTTACTAAAGTCCAAGTAGACAATATCCACCACTGCTATATCCTCATCTAGTCTGGCCAGGAGCTGAGCCTTTTGTTTCCATTCCTTGAAAATAACCAAATGTCTCAGAGCCCTTCCTTCTTCCAGTTAAGGCCCCTTTAACAATGCAAGTATGGAAATCATTCTTCATTCCAGCTGAACAGAAAGGCCACAAAAAGAATTTCTCTTCACAGTATGAGTCTAGCTCTCAGCCTTTCAGGTGGGTTTTCCATTCCCTGAACAGTCATTTAGCATTCCAGTAGTTCAATGTTGGATGCCAGATACAAACTTAAGGCAGGCAGACTACCTTACTATATTAAATCTGAAGGAATTAAATCTCAAGTGAGTTTTAAACATCCAAATGCCCCAAACAGCCCGGAGAACTTTAGTCAACACAGATGCATAAAAGTAAGAGAACGTATACCATGCTGTCAAAACCAGGAGCAAGTAAAAAGCAATTTGTCTTGGAATCAGTCAACCACCTACCTCTAAAAAGCTTCAATGACAAAAAAAAAAATAGCAGGCACATGAAAGAAAGCACTACTACAACTGAGAAAATAAACATTTGGAAGCTAGAATTGAAGATTGCTACTTCCAGGTGTAAGAAGACTGTTCAGCAAGAGCAAGGGTGAAATTTGCCATGACCGGAGGGCTGACTCCAGACAAAGGAACACAGAATGGGCCACAGTAGGACATGTAAAGGAGCAGGGAAGCTAAACATTACCAGGACTTGCCTGATCTTGTTCTGCAAAGTAGCAGCGTTAATCTGCAGCCTGGCCTCACATCAAGCTTTTAAAATATATATAATGCTTTACAAGAGAAGCCTTTGTTCAGACATAAAGGCAATATGCTATGTGTAGGTGAGAAGTTCCCATAACAATGCTACCTGTGTTACAGGTATGCACTGAACAAACCATCTATTTTCATAATACCTTGACTAAATACTTACACAGATCTGTACCCTTGATGTTTCTGGCTCGGAGGACTTTTACTGTTAGGTTGTAGTAAGGGTGCTTCTCCCACTGAAAAGAGAGGAAACAAGCTCAGCACATAACTCAACTGCAATGCCTGTTCTATAACCACGCTAATATCAGTCCAAAGAAATGGATCAGACCAGCCAGCCCAAAATAAACTACTAAGTAGTCAGTTTGGGAACACAGGCAGCACTTTCAGTGTCCTGGAGAAAACTAAAGGAGTCTAGAAGGAAACTCAATTCCCTTTCAGCACGACAAGGAGTGATGTCTCAGGGTAACTCCTCACAGACTTCAGAAAATAAGTCCCTTATTTAGGGTTTCCTCTAATTATAGATCAATTTTGAATTGCTTCATTAGTTCGTTCCTGCTGAAGGATAAACAGATGCTGAAGCAGCTCAAATAATTTTAATCGTGACTTGGCTAGTTTAAGGCTACTTGCCAAGGGCACATGCTTGCTTGAGTAATAGCAGACATGACAAGACTCCTAACAGCATGGTCTAAAGACGTAGAAAGCCTATGCTGTTTACAATAAGGAAAAAACACCACTTTCTTGTAGGAACACATACTTCATGACAGTTTGAGCAAGAAAAGACAAACCTTAAATTCTTTTTCATTCTGGACTGCTACTGGTATCAGCACTCTAAACGTGCACACCACTTTACCAGCATAGATAAAAATGTAATCCTTGCTCTTGAAAGCTTCTAGGAGGCTATTTTTGGAAAGTAATGTTAGAATCTAAATGCCTGGACGTGAAGAGGAAAAAAAAAAAAGCCTGACTGAATCCTAGAAGATCGTGAAGGAGAAGTTGGGGGCGGGCAGAGGAAGACAAGAGAAAACAGCTTGAAGGGATTGAGTGCAGAGGCTGCACAGAAGCAATTGTGTAAGGCTCATGAACAGAACAGGACTCTGTCTCATTTCCATCAGTTATGACACAATTCTGGCCAGCTAAGAACTTTTTCTATTCTTAAATCCCATTTCAAAATGCTTTTAAGAGGTGGACACTACTTCACATTCCTTTTCTACAGAGAGAAATTCAAGATTGCGTATGTTATTCTCACCAGCTTCCTAAAGGTGCTGCAACTCTTCGGGCTGTTGAGAAATGAAGCTACACACCCATATCCCCACTGCTGCCAAAGCAGTCTTCACTCACGTAGCCTGACTATAGCCTGGAATTCAGACACTATCAGCAGAGGAAGCACAGAACACCCTGAAGATACCATATCCTTCTTTTACTGCACACCATCTGTCAACATATAGTTACACGTTCAAAAGAAAGTCCTTCCCAAAGGTCTCTAACAACCTTTGATTAGCCGTCATTATACAGCTGAGGATACGTTTTCCACACCCAGATCATAATTTAAGGGCATATAACACAACAAACATTTCATTGTGCTCCCAAGACTGTGCTATCAATTATGCCAGAACCTTCCCATGTGCCTTTTCCACTTATCTTAGCCAAAGCACAGCAAGGTCATAGCATGTTGCAAGGTGAGCTTGCAGAGTGATGAAGCATGAGAGCATCAGATATGCTCTATCTGAATGTATCAGGGAAAAGGCGGGCAAGAAATCTGTTTGGGAAATGAACAACAAATAATGACAGATCTGCCTATACCAGTGTATGTGACGGCATACCAACGTATGCGACAGAGGCAAGCAGACAACTTCTGCTTTGCAGTTTAATGATTTTTCAGAAACACCTCTTTTCCAGAGTTCAGGAGAGTGCATCTGAAACAAAAAAAACACCTTGAAATCCTTAAACGAGGGTAAAAGACTGAATTTGCACACACTGTTAACAACTGTGTATCCTTCATCTAAACTGAAGGTGCTGATGGAGCAGCAAGCCGCTGCAAAACAGGTTATCGCAGCTACAGGACCCAGTAGTCTTTACTGTCATATAGCCCAGAATACCTGCCTTTATACAGTGGGATGCAAGTGCTGGGATCCACCCCACATCTCTCCGTGGATGCGGAAGACTCACCAGAAGCACGTCAGTTTCAGCACAAAAAAATTTGTCAATAGCAAATAAAAATTTAACTTCTAAACCATATTTCCTTTTGTGTTCACAGCTACCAGGCAACTCAGGTAGCTCAATGTCCAGTTTACCAAGGGAGCACTTTCTCCCCATCTTGTTCCTGCTCCCAAGCAAACAATGCTGCCTATAATTCCTCTCCTTGTGGCCAAAGTGCCACAAGTTTGCTTTTAAACCCAAAAGCAAACTCCGGGCTTTCCTAGGCACCCCTTGCACTTTACCTCCTCCCCCAGGAATGTGCACCCACAGCCATGAAAGGAGACTTCAGACCCAGCCCTAAGAACCGTTGTCTTCTGGAGGGCAAGTTTTATAATCCGTTGGGTGATACCAGCAGTGCAAGCAGCTCAGTATCACAGCAGCAGTGGCAAACACCTGGCTCGCTCCCAGTTTATTGTTGTTTGTCTTTCGATGTGCGAAACTAAGGCTAAACTTCGGAAAATTACAGAGATCTGATCATGCTGACTTCACCTACAAAGCCAAAAGGTTGATCTGCTGCCCCCGTCTTGCTCAACTGCTATTAACGAGTCAATACAAAAATCTCCCCCTACCAGCCAGCACAACGTCGCTAAGTAGTGTCAAATTTTATTTATTTATATAGTGAGCACCTGAGGGGAAACATCGCATCCAGTGGTTTACGGGTTAATGGAAATCCCAGCAGGCTAACACCAGTCTCTTCTACTCTGACTTCACAAGTACTAAACAACAACATAAAAAAAAGTCAACAAGATAATTTTTATCACAGAGCAAGCAGAAGTGAGGAGAGGCACACAGGCAGCAAGCCATCTTCTGACATTTAACGGGTCACCTCAATTTTAAGCTGTAGATTTGGGGGGCCAGGGCAGGAGACACAGACACAGGACAGGTAATCAGACAACAGATCAGATCTCCCAGGCAAAGGCTCCTTCACCAATATTTAGTGCAATTCAAAACTGAGGTTATTGGCCAGACCGTCTTATACAATGGAGTGATTATACACCAGTAAAAGGACAAACACATTGAAACCACTTTATCTAATGTGGTTGCGCTGCATTAGGAACAGGGGGTGAAGTCATCATTAACCTTTGTCTACTTTAGATTATCAAGCCCTGTGAGATAAGGTAGAGAGCAGAAAAGAAGGGAATGGTGATCAACGATATTTTGAAAGAAAACATGTAAGCACTATTTCATCTCTACTGATGAGAAATGCAGTATTCTGGACTCTTCCCCCAAAAAGTTCTTGGCATGAGCTTAATTCTGTTCCCCAAGACCTAAGGAAACAGAGACCTGCTCTGCATTGCCTCACACAGAGCCTGAATTTAATAAAAACCTGGAATCTCCATTAGTATTAACGCTTTCCAAAATTTCCCCCTAATGATAAGCTTTTTGATTAATTCCTGCACAAGTGCAGGACTGGTTTCCCACACGTGCAGTAACAGGAAATCACATCGGCCAAGGAATGCCCTCTCAAAGACAGCACTACAATTTGTCTTACCCGCCAGTGGTAAAACCCAGTCTCTTTCCTCTCCTTCCTTTGGAAAAGCACGGCTGCCAGAAAAGGCAGCACTCTGGGTGGAAATGGGCCCCGCAGCACCTCATGGAACATGGGAAAAACTTCCCGTCGCCTCCGCAGAAAACCCGTCAGGGAAACGCAAAAAATAAAGAAAATAAAGAGTCCCCAGATGCCTGTCTGCCAAGGGCTGCTTGCAGCAGGCTGGGTGTGAAGCTTTGCGCAGGACTGGGCTGCGCTCCAGCTGCGAGAAGCGGAGGTGTGGCCAGCACTTGCCAGACGACCCAGTTCAAAGCTTTGCTATCAGGTTTTTCAAATACTGATAAAAGATAAGGGCAGCAAAGCAGCACCCAACAGGGAAGCCCTGCGCAGGAGGAAGCACCACTCCGTGATTAAGCCACAACGTCTAAACCCCCAGTCCAGATTTCCTTTGAGAGTTCGAGCAACCTGATCTGTGACTTTGGCTGTTTTAAACCCTTTCAGAAATTCATCAGACCCTAAAAAAAAAAAATTAAATAGAAAGAAATTCCCATCTTACAAGCCTGAAGCAAAGTCGAATTTGTCATTGACTGTAGCTGTTCAGAGAAGTTTCAGGGCGGCCTGAGCGAAGAGATCACATTTTGGTCCGCATTAGGATGCCTCAGAGATTATTGATTGACCACCACATCTCACCTCTCGCTGTGTCAGTGGCCTCACAAGTCCCCCCTTTATTCTCACTTCCATGCAGCACAGTCTTGACTTCCACCAAATGTTCTTGAAAAATTGTGCAACAGATAGAGCAGACTTTTTATGAGTCTACTGTGCCTCAAAAAATATTTAAGTAGTAAAGGAAATTGTTTACTGGAAGTGATTAATTTATTAAGAGCTGCTGACAGTTGGCTTGTCTTGAGCTTTTTATTAAAGAGCTTAAACTGAAGCAGCAGACCAAAAAAACCAAACTTAAGTGTTTCAACAATGAGAACGTGTCAGAGAGTGTATGAAAGCAAGTAATGCAACATGTCAAGAGCTCCACGCAAACATGAGAATGTGACACATTCTCAGCAAGGTCCCATTCATTAATCACTTCCTGTCATTACTGTCAGTCGCTAGATCATAATTTAAGAAAGTTAATAAAAACATAGGCACTGACACTTAGAACACAAGCAAGTCAGTACTAGTTAGTGAACTGATGGACTTAGAGTCAATGCACAGGCAAAAAGCAAACAGAGTACCATTGCAAAACAGCCAGCAACTGCTGTAAAGCTCTCATGTGGTACAGTAAAGATAGACACCAGGCTGAAAATGCAGTTTCTTTGCATTACTACATACCACTGCACTGAAAGTGAAGGACTGTCATATTACATTCTATTTATGTCCGAAAAATTGCAGAACCATAAGTGTGATTTATTTATATTTAATCTAATATAGCTCCACTATAAGTTACAGGAAAATTGAAGCAGCCTCGCACAGTAAGCTAACACGGAGAAATCACACTTATTCTAAACAGTTTATTACAGGCAGTATATAAAGCCTGTATTTTATCTTGCGAGTACCCAATTGCGTTTAAAATCAGGCCTACCTGCCTTCTCATGAAGTTCTCTCTCCTCTTCCAATAAAATCTCAGCACAGGGGTCTCATGTTTATAGAATTTCTCTTGAATTTCTCTCAAGAAAAACTGAAAGCGCTTTAGAACACATGCTTAAGAATTGTTTCATAGTCAAGAGACCACTCATTAGCACACAGTGTTTGTGTGCAGCTTTAGTTATGTACGGGCACTACTGATGGCCAACTTAACATCCAAAGAGAAGCTACTTGCTTTTGTCACTTCCTAGCAAACTAAGAAAACAAGCAAGCAAAATGGCTTCAAAACCTGAGGCAACAAAGATGATTTCACACCTGGCAACTTTACTTCTGTTTGGATTAGCATCCCCATAGTGGTAAAGGTAGATATATATCTATGTTTCATTCAGTTATTTTTTTTGTCAGCAAGCACGAACAAACGACACTATCACCAGCTATACTATGTAGTACTTAAAATGTGCGTAGGTATCACAAGGGATGCCCCTGCTCCCATTAGCAGCACTAATAGGAGAGCCAAGATGCAGTGCGTAATTTAAAGAGATGAAGATTCCAAAGGATGCTATCAAGGTTCAGAGGTTTTTTTGGAGGGTTGGTCTTCTCCAGAAATACCAATATATTCAATTGTCCAACACGGAAACAAGACTGTTCTTCGGTGCTGATATCTCCCATTTCAATAGAACAGGAAAACTGAAGATCCATATTCTACTTCCAACACTAAACTAGTCTATGACCTACAATCCAAGCAACTGCAAACCTGTGAATCTAAACATTTCCTGATTTGGTCATACAGAGCTCAATATCCCTCCCTCCGCCCCAAAACAGCATACCACCACTCAAAAAAGAATTGTCAGTAATTTTAGCGTTCTCTAATAAGTACATATTTAATGGTATAAGACTTTCAAAAACATTATTCAAAGAGAATACAAAAGTGTTTTTAGTAGGATGTTGAGAACATTCACAAGCATACTATAAACTTGTAGATTTAAAAAACAAAGTTGAGAAGTGATGACAGCTCTCATATGACATGGCCTCATTTGAATTACACATATTAAAGCAGGAGTGATACTGGGAGCCCCTGCACAGGGTCTGACTTCCAGGAGAAAGTGAGGACTAATACATTAAAAAAAATAATAAATCTAAAGCAGCCCAGAGAAGCTTAACTGCACAATGACGGAAACACACACTGGTTCACAATATTTATTACAATCTATTGCTTTAGATAAACCTGCTCTATGGTTAGTAAACCCAAATCACATTATAAGAACCAACAAAAGAAGTTACAGCACAAACCACACCTCTGTAAAAGGTATGCGATGGAGGTGAACAGAGGCACAACCTTAACCATGTAAGTAAGAGCACAATGAAGATCCTCATGTGTGAATACAGCTCTCCTGGTAGCAGATAATGAAGGTAAATAAAAATCGGACTAACAGTACTAGGTTACTAGGATAGGTAAAAACCAGAACAATATTGTTATATCTGTATACAAAGAATACAGGGCCTTTTTAAATACCCGCCTCTCATTCCCAATGACCTGTAAACACGACTCTCCCAAACCATCTTCCCTCTGTACCTGAACTAGTATATAAATATCTATACAGAATGTGCAAATCCAATATAAGTATTTTTAGGCTCTCTTCTTCAAATAGAAGAAATACAAGGTTAAAAACATTACCACCACAGATCCCCTCTACCAAGCCTCTGCAGAAAGACATCAGTAGCAACACTGCCCAAGACATCCAAGTACGGACGTAGCAAAACACTGGACCAAGAAATCCATGAGAACGCATGGCATGTGAACAATAAATACAAACACATGTGGAAAGGGAAGAAACAGTTATCAAGGGAAACTAGTAACACTGGCAAATGAAAGTAAATTAGGACTCTTATCAGCCTACAGCAGATCTGTTCCTAAAAAAGCTCACATAACAATGGCTTAAGTAAACCTATAGTGTTAACTGAGATCCAATTACACCTTAGGCAGACAGGGTTTATTCATCTACTTGTTTGTTAAGAGGCGATATCGGTAGTAGTTACATGCCATGCTCCAAACTATTTAATAATTATAAATATATAAGTACTGCTAGACCAGGATGTTGGGAGTCAGACAGACACTCTCCTGGGTTACTTGCTACTGCTGTCTTTGCATTACCACTGCACGGATTCTTTCTGCACCAATCAAACATTTTAATATCCCTCATACCAATCTGCTATAGGTTAAAGTTTGTGAAAAAATAAGTTAGACAAAAATATTACATCCTACAAGGAGTATGGTACAATCTAGTTCTTGTAGTTAAGACTTCTGGCCCAAGAGTAACTTAAGAACAGTACCAGCCTGAGCAGAACGCAGTTCTAGCGCATTTAAAATACAGAGATGCTGAAATAGTCTGGATTTTATTCAATGCTGGAAAGTGAACCAGAGACCAAAGAACTTGTATACACAAATGTCAACTGTTGTCTAGAAGCTTAAGCAGTAACTATAGTTCGCTCCCTTCAGAAGTTGCTTTACAGGGTATTCTTTGCTTTTTGGTATGAGTGCAGATATGAACTTCTTCGAATAGTCTCTGAGCTTCCACTCATGCTAAGCAGTGAACATATTCAGTGCAAATAACATACAAGTTAATTCAATTTACAGCTCAAACTGAAGTAAAG
This sequence comes from Dromas ardeola, assembly GCA_013398915.1. Taxonomy (NCBI): domain Eukaryota; kingdom Metazoa; phylum Chordata; class Aves; order Charadriiformes; family Dromadidae; genus Dromas; species Dromas ardeola. The sequence goes on from VYZM01013565.1 coordinate 416,793, forward strand.
GCAAAAAAATGCTTACTAGTGGTATCTACTGTTTGTCTGACTATCTCCTGTGGAACTTCTTATCAGAAGGTCAGGTGGTAACACTGAATATCAATAATAAGATTCCTTTGGCCAGCACTTAAACATTCCCATTACTGAGATGAAAGTAAAATTATATTTTCTAGGTCTAGAAATAGGCGCAGAAGCCTTCCCTATGCCAAACACCTGGCGACCACCATGCAACACTGATACAGCCGCAAAGAGTTTAAAGGAATTTTCTTTTTTGGAAGGACTATTTACATACAAGGCCAAATCATAACATTGTTACCCAAAGGAGGTAAGTGTTATAGTAAAACTCTACTTGTGGTGAATGCCCAACAGTTGTCTAACAACTCATTCACAAGGTTGGAGTGCAATACAAAACTCACTACAAAAATCAGTTTCTATTATTCATCTGAGTACTGAAAGGTTCAGTGTAGTTGCCAGCACTATAGTAACATGGTTAAAGTCATTTTCTAGTAAATCAATATTGCCAGATAGGTACAGTCAGCCCACAGATACAAATGACTTCCACCCACTGTAAGAGAACCTAGCAACAAGCCTCAAAAATCTCAGAGGCATCAACAACTTAAGTCGTCAGTTCTGAATTTCATATGACTGTTGGGACAGTTGACCATGTCAGGTGTCCAATGTGTTGACTTCTTTGGAGCAGAAGTAATGCACAACTATTGCATTAGGGTATCGAGCAAATGCACTGTAAAGACACAGAACACAAAAATCAATACAGGCAGTTTTCCCTACTCAAACAACATCCAAGTTACACAGAATCAGAAAAAGATGCTTATGTGAGAGTGACACTTTATTTTTTAAATTACAGCCTGAATATATTCTTGAGAAAACCAGACAAAAGAATTCTATGGATTTTGTAAGAGTTTCATTTAAGAAAAAAATAAATATATATATTTTCCTGCCTATAGGCACACTTTACTTGGAAGTCACTGGTAATCAGTAAAAGACTGGGTGACACACTGACGTGCCTGCCCTTCAAAACCTTGTTGAACTTAACAGCATTAGAAAAATCCTAGACAACCAAAACAACACTGCATATGCAAATTTAAATTCTGATGCTAGATGCTACACACTAACAGCAAAAAATGGAGTATGCACAGCAATAAGTATATTTAGACCTATGTTCATTAAAATGTTTTGGAAAAAGAACCTTTCCTTATCCTTGTGAACGCTACCGATATCTCAGAAGGGTTCACATCAACAAGAGAAACAATGAACAAGCTAGTCATGTGGCATTTCACTGCAGTTAAAAGACGAAAAAAGAAAAAGTGCAAATAAAATTTGCATTCTATACTAACCCATAATTACCTACTAGGAATGGTAGAAGAAAAGCGATTGGCATCCAGCTATCAAGTGAATTAGTTCTACTTTTAGGTGTCCTAAGATGATGTAAATCAGTCAGGGAACCACAAAACCATCAGATATAGAAAATTATTACACTTGTATCTTAATTTGAGATTCTTTATATCACCCTTCTTAATTCTAATTCAGAACTGGGTAGTAAGCAGTGCTCTTAGAAAATTTTCCAAAGTCAGTATAAGAAGCAATTTTCTGTCTTCTAGAGTTGTGAAGTACAAAGTCTTAGGAGTTTCTGAAGGGATTTTATTCTCCTTTGTTGAAAGTAGGATTAAACTCGTGCGGTAAACTTCACTGACTACAGCTTTGATGTTTTCCTAGCCACCCAGTTGAGTGATGTAATTTGTAATTCAAACATCTCCTTCCTACTGCTGTTCTCTCTGTATATATATACATTCCAAGTTTTGCGACATTATTAGTTTAAGTGTACCAGATTCATATTTGATCCAGTTTCCCAAGCTTTAAGGTATATACTCTCTCACCTGTTACCTATCTTCTTTTTACATACAGTGCACACCTTCTCCTCTGTAATAATGCACTTCACTTGCTGATGCAAGATCCGCTCCTCCTGGACCTAAAGAGGAATTAAAAAACCAAACTTAATCAAAAAGCAATGCCACACCACAGCTCCCTTCTAGCCTGGTGAAACTGAAAAGTGTCACAATATTTAATTTTCAGTGGCTGTATCTACATTAGCAAGTTGTACAGCACATAAGAAGCAGGTCTGTAGAGCAGAGCAGGTGATACTGAACACCCAACACTATAGGCATTGCAGGACTTCACTTTCAACTAGTCTGGTCCACAGACCAAGGCAGTCTAACTACTAGGGGGTGTTCAGGTGAACTACTGAACTGCATCATCTGGTTTAGTTTATCTGAAAGAAATACAGTCCATGCTCTCTGAGATCATCCTGCAATGCGCACCAGAGCACAACGAGTCCAGAGACTCACAGCAAAGACACACGCCTCATCCAAACAGAAATGAATGTACTTGCCATCTCCTGAAAAAGGGACATTCAATCTACTTGATGCATATTTACTCATTTCAGGTGCACTGCAGCACCATCTAGACAACACACATTCCATATAAGAAACAGTTAATTTAAATACCAAACATCTGTTTGAAAACACTACTCCGAGAAACATCAGGTAATGGGAACTTACCCTCAGAAACTCGGCATGAAGAAGATTCTTGAGTACTTGATTAAATCTTTTCTTCTGAGCATTTTCTTCAAGGACTTTCTCTAAGAAGATTCGAATCTCACTAATCTGTGTATTTGCTGGGAGTAGGTTTATCGCCTGGAGCAAAATAGTTAGGAAAAATTAAAAAGGAATAGAGAACAAAATAGAATAGAATTTGATACATTTAACTTGACACTGTTACAATTTGGGTTTTTTTGCCTACTTCAGTACCTTCTGTCACCTTCTGCCAACAGTACAAACTGAGTACTCACAAGTCTTTCATACCTTGGTGGTATCCAGTTTGCTGTGATGTAGTTCCAAAACCTGCAGAGCAGCCTGCAGATTGGCTTGAGGCTCCAGCACTTCCATCTTGATTGGTCCCAGGCAATGAACACTAGGTGGGGAGAGATACATCCGGAGCAGTGACAGATAGACCTGTTGCACACAAAAGAAAAGTTCTGAAACCACTACACGCATCCACAATTGACAGTGATAGTACAACCCAGCAATGGTACTAGATAAGTTGTACCCATGCTATTCAAGATTCTGAAGTGCTCATTTGAACAGCTCTTACCTTAAAACAACAAAAACTGAAAAGTACTCATCATAGAATGATGTCCAAGGCCTTTTAAGACTTGCATTCTACACTAAAGTTTTTCTATAAAAGTTGTTTTAATCACACTTCCCTCATTTATCTTGCATAACTCATTTATAACCTTTAGAAACCAACACTTCACTGCTTTTTACCATTAACTTTTCTGTAGATGTATGTGGAATACACACACAGTATTTTGTCTTCTGAATTCCATCAGAACTTCAGCTACAGAATATATGTTCAACTCCAGTGACACAGCAACACGCTCAACAAAAAAAACAAATTTAAAAAAATAAAAATAAAAAACCCCAATCATCTAGTAATTCCTAAATTCCACAAGTTTGCATATATGTTTCTGTCCCCCTACACAAACCCTGAAAAAGTCTATACAGACCAAAAACTTTATAGTCCCTAACATGGTATGAACAGTCTAATACATCCTTACTGAAAAGGAAGACTTCAAAGCTGAAGCTACTTACATCTTTGTTGCCATCTTTGTTTCTGTCATAATGTTTATGGCAGTAGCTAGAACAGAGAAGAATCAAGTGAAATGCAGGGACAGTTTTGGAACCCAGAAAATCAGCCTGCAGAAATTAACATTTAAATGCTTTGTTTACTGAAGCCATCCAAGCTAGGTGACCATACATCCAATTCTGATTAATTAATCAAGTTGCACAACAAAATTACACCATTTACTCTGCATTACAATGCTGAGAAAACGGAGGTTTTGTGCAAGTCTCCCACTTCCGATCAACTTAAAAAACGTTTAATTCAGCAGTGAAAAAAAAAAAAGGGGGAAAAAAAGATGTCTCCAATCAACACATCATAGCACAAAAATACATGTGTAGATAGATCTAATTACTGTATCTGAATCACAAAGAGAAGGTGTCCATTAGTGTACACCGCATATCGGGGTTGAACGTCCTCTGACAGGTATTTGCTGAAACTAGCTTTAAAAGAGACTCCAATGTTGAGCTGTATCTGCCAGTATCGGTTAATTCTATTTTCACCTAAGTACTTTCAATTCACTCAGAAGGTTCCCTGACACAATGCATCTAGCAAAATGACATATCTTTACTAGAGAGGATTCTGCTAACTGAAGGAGCTTAACTTTGTATTTGGGCTAGCGAATGTCTCTCCAAGAGAAAGGAAGCAAACAACAAACAGAAGTTCACAAGCTAAGAACAGCTGGAAACAAAGAAGTCGTTGATTAAAGTCATATCACTCTAAAGTGCAATGACAGAAGAGCATGAAAAGGTAAACCTCAAGAGGATGTCATCATCATTGGTAATTAACGGCCAGATTTTAGGCTGGAAGAGCCTAAAAGTCAAGAAAACATGGAAACTCAGGAGATCCTGAAGGCTTACAGCATTCATGCTCCACCTACAGCAACATTTCACTACACATTCTATCCACAGGGCAGTGAGCAAACTAAGCCTTGCCAAAAAAAAAAACCGAAACAAAAAAACCACCCTTACTTTTCAGCCATGTTGGTGTCCTTCAAAATATGAACATAAATAAAGAGAGCTTGCTCATGCTTCCCCATACGACCCAAGAGCAGAGCACGTTCTTCTAGGAGACCTAGTGATAGGACGAAGGATTAGTCAATAGCTACACGGAGAAATGACAACATAAGCTCCATTGGTGACCAGACTAACAGAAGGAACTATGAACTGTAGTCTGAGCACAGGTAAAAATTACACTAAGACCGTAACTCTACTTCACACTAGTCTCAGTAACATTCTTTGAACGCTTAAGTAACCTTAAGAAACAACAAACTTCAGATCTGTTGAGCAATTCAGGCTCATCAAAAAGTTAGGCTAAATATTTAAGTGAATAATCGAATCATAGAGTACCAGGTTGGAAGGGACCTCAAGGATCATCTGGTCCAACTTTTCTTGGCAAAAGCACAGCCTAGAGAAGACGGCCCAGCACCCTGTCCACATGAATCTTAAAAGTAATGGGAAACACCACAAGGTCTTAGGCCATGGTTACAAGAATCCTGCAGAGACTGGTAAACCCAACTGTGCCAGCAAACACAGAGTTAGTATACACAGCAGCATACAACTACAGATACGGCCATCTTCTTCATTTCTAGTCACCATGATTCTACAATAAGTGAGGATTGTTTTTCTGTACAATGCAATAAGCTAGGATTTAATTAACCTACGGAAACTGAACTCACCATCAAAGGGGAAGTCACTAATTAGTCGACTAGGTTCATACCAGCTAGACTTCTCCAGAAAAAGCAGAAGCTTCTTCCGGTAATCCCCCAAGTCTCCTCCTTCCTCCCCAGCAGGCACTGGAGTTTTATCTATATGTAAGAAAACAACATAAGCTACAGTATTACCACTATTTCACTACACTAGTACACAGAAGAAGATAAACAAATCATTACAAGCAGGAACCAAATGCTGATTAAGCTGTTACATGGGCTGTGATTCTGATGCACCTGCCAAATTACTTCAACTCCTTAACGCACAACAAGTTGCTGGTTAAAGAATAGAATCAGTTATTCAAGACCCTTCTCTACCCCTAACATGCAGAATTCAGGGAGCAGTAGCTGCCATTTCACTTAATCATGAACAAAGTGTTACTTGGTCCCTTAAGATCTCTAGGGCAGCAATAAACTAGACTTCCCTACAAAGCCACAACTTTTGTTCCAGTTCCTCCATCACTTATATCTTCTTCTGGATGTGAAGAGGGAAGGCTTACAGCAATAGATTGTGAAGGCTCCCCTGTGCTGACCCATGTCCCCGGTATTCCCACCAGAAAAGGCTAAACATACCTGCAGGGAAAGAACTGAGATATTCTTTCATTAAGCCCTGCACTTTCTCACAGTACAGCTGGATCAGACAGTTGTGAAACTCCGCACCAGTTTCTTCCCAGACATGAATGATGTGTTCCTGCAAATACATGTTCAGGTTCAGTTATAGACACTTCCTCTGGGAAGTAATTTGTTATGAGCAAGCAACAGTTCCATGCTTTCCTTTACCAAGCTTGACTTCAGGATTTCATACATTGTAATTATTTTTTCTTTGCACAGCTTATGTCAAAGCTAGCATTCTCTGAGACAGCATCAGACTCCAATGCCTGGAGAACTAATGCCTTACAAGTAACATGCTGCACCGAATGTAATGCACTAGTAGAGACTGAGTTCTTACCAGATAAGGAATAGTCAAGCTTTTAAAATTTTCTATCAAGAAACTGAGCACTTTGTCTCGTGGCAAAGCTTCCACTTCCGGGAGGTCTTCCGTAAATATCTGTTAAACAAAATTTTATTCACAGCATGGTGATTTTATTTAAAACGTAAGTGCCACAGAAGTATAAAAAAAAAATCTGAGCAGCTTATTCAGGCCCTCAGAAGCTATCTCACATCAAAAAGGATCAACAAACTTCCCCACTTCTGCCTTAGTCAATACTCTTCTTTTACAGTGCCCAACACCTCCCAAATACAGGGAGTTAATTCTATACCAAAGAGGAAGGGGAAAATAAGAAAGGCAAATTAACACTTGACATTTAAATACTCAATCAGTCTCTTGTGCAAAAAGCATGACATCAACAAAATTAAATGTTGTATCAAAGGTTCCTAGCTACTTATTACAAGATAAAGTATTCCAAGGATGGAAAAGGATAAGAAAAACTGAAAAGCTATCCTGCTCTATCTACTGATAATCTTACCGCAATAGAAAATATAAATTATATATCTAATTGGATTTAGCATTAATACATGGCTTCTTACATTGAGTTCTCCCAGTTCCATACACTGCGCTAAATCTCAATGGCAAGGTGCCTGTTTCAACTGCACTTACTTTCAGTCCATCTTCAGGAAAATCTCTTAGCACCCAGACAGAGTAGGAAAATACCAAGTGCAAGTTCTCTGTGCCTGGAATACAAAAAGCAGCAGTGCTCAATGTTAAAATCCTAAAGAACTATCTACTCACAACACAAGCATTCCAAAAGTCTTCCCTTATTTTTTTTTTTTTATTAGGGTAGAAAAAGCACTGCACTTTTCACTTTTGTCATTTTCTTCAGTCCATTTCCAGAATGCCAGTCTAATGACTTCCATAGCAAATGGTCAAACACTTCATAACAAGTAGTAAAGCATCATAGTATGAAGTAACTGGCACAGAAACTACATGACAGGTAATAACTTTTCAGCTTTTAAGAAAATTTAGGACCTGTCTCTTTAAGAGAATACTTTTATTTGGACAATTTATTTCACAAAGTTTACAAAACACATCAGGAAAACATGACTTTCCCCTCACCCTCATGATCAGAACCATTGAGGCATTCACTGTCCAAACAATGCAACACCACAACTATACAAGAAACAGAAACCTACACCAACCCTATAAAAAGGCAGTTTGCTTTTCTTCATCCCATAATATCGTCAGGAGTAAGTTACTTTTAATATTTAAAACAAGCAGCATCTCCATAGTAGCAGTATTTTAAAAACCAGAAGATGAACGCTATGAAGTAAAACAATTAAAATAGCTGCCAGAAGAGCCAGTTTCAAAGCTTTGGAAACAAAACAGTGACTTGACAAACAGCACTAAGGTCATGGGTCTGAATTTCGTTGAACTTCAATTAACTTTCTGAATTAACAGGGCATTGTATGGTAATGGGTTTGCTAGCCTAAGAAAATGTAACAATTTCATTAACAAGAACAAGAGAGTCTAACTCCTTATAAACAAGTGTAAGATTAATTCGAATAGCTCCTTTCCAAAGCACTGATCAAGTTGCCTTTACTGAAATCACAACCAAATCAAACACGAAGTTACATTCTACTCAAAACACTCACAATGGCAGAAGGAGAGGAGGAACTCATCAAGTAACTACCAAAGCTTATAGATTGGAATACTAAAAGGTCACCATCACATCACACCACAAAATAAAGCAACTGGCTCCCTCAGCACATAACATTCAGCTGCATGGGGATTTTTACGCTGAAGGTCACAGGCAAGGATGTTTTAGCTGCTAGAATTAAAACAGACACTAAACTTTCTCAGCAACAAATCCCTAATTTAAATGAGCTATAATAGGGGAAGTTCTGCATAACACTATTTTAACAGATAAAGAATTGTGTAATACAGAAAACTATCTGCCATCCAGTCAAATACATAATTCTCCTGTGCCTACCTCTGCCCAGATAAAAGTGTATTTTTGATGGACATGGCCAATCACAGAATTAACAATTAATATTTGCTTTGATGCAATAAACAATAAGTGCTTACTCTGCTGACACATGGCAAGTATCAAGTCCAAATCAGTAATACATACTTGATGACTTTCTCTAGTTACCTAAGAACTACTTAAGAACACTTCATTAAATGCCCCAAAACCTATAGACAAGATATAACCAAAGAGTTTCTACCTCACCCAGCATGTAAGTGAAAGCAAGTTATTTGATAGGAGGAGACTATTCTTAAAAGCAGCAAAAACAAAAAAGGACTTGGGGATTCACAATGAATAGTCAACAAAGAAAGTTCCTATCGTGATGCTGTGACCAGCAACTACAACTGTTAGGTCATTATCTAGATCAACCTAAACACAGAAAACAAAAACTTCATATAGGATTCTTCATCTCAGGAAAGATACCACAAGCCCCAGCAACTAGAATTTAGACTTTCAGCTGGAAAGCCTAACACAGAAGTTGGACTTCCCTTTTGTCAGGGATGGTAAATCACCACTGGAAGAGAATTCAAAACACTATGTCACGTTTTGTACCAATTGAAATTTTTAGCAGGAATAAGGAATGTTTTCCAGTAAGATACTCAAGTTTCAACAAGATGCTCGTGAACTAATCCCTGAAGTTTGCATTATGCAAGAAACCAGACAAGATGACAAGAATACCCTTTAGCTTGATAGTCTCTAGAAAGTTGCTGAACAGTAACATAACCAGAGTCCAACAAGACTAACACCTTCCCCAAAAAAAAAAAATGCTCTCCTTCACACTCACCCAAATGCTGTAGATATTGCACTGTCCTCTCATGACCCTTCAAAGGCGAGTTGGCTTTCTTTGATTGATCCACCAGTACCTGTAATGCTTGTAGAACAACAAAAAGGTTCATTCCTTTGTATCCACAAGTACCATTCCAACTTGGACAAAGTGCATTTTCCCTGTTCTGCTACCAGAGGCAAAACAAAGTTTTGTTTTAAACACACAGACCAAACAAGTAACAGGAACAAAGACCGATTTAATCACACGACAGACCCATAAACAAAGTCCGTTCAGAATATTGCCTGCTCCCTGAAGACAAGTTAAATCTCAATACTAGGAATACATGCTCCTTTCCCTTCTCCTCTCCCCACATCAACCACATACCTACCTTTCTCATGCAGACCTTTCTTCTCATACAGTATTATCAGCTCACTGTATTTGTGTGCCTTCTTTAGTACATGCTCACTCTCCTCAATATGACAGTGATTGTTCTCCAGGCGTAGCAATGGTGCCACCAGTGCTACATTTGTCTGCAAGCAAAAAGGGAGCACTTAAATATACTTCAAACATGCACCTCCTAAGCTTATAGTACAAAACACAAGCTGGACAAGAGAAAAAACAAAAAAACAAAAAAAGCCTTATAGCATAATAAATGACAGTTTAACATCTTAAGAGCAAGGCCCATCTTCATTTTCATAATTTGTTGGGACAGAAAGAAAACAATGTATCAGAGCTACTCCCCTTCAAGAATAGAGGTCAGCTTTGAAAAACATTGTTGACAGCGAAGATCGTATTCTCCTGCATTTAACAGTATAAGGCAATATGAGAAGCATTCATTAGAACTTCAAAATACACAGGCATGGTCACACCGTTTTGACAGATGCAGAAAGCAGAAATAGACAGATCTGCTTTATCCCATGAAACTACTTCCTGACCAGTTAGCAAACCAGCTAACACCAAAGTTTCACACATCATTTTTAGACCAAAGACAGACTATTGTGTGAGAATTTCTGAAGTAGCTCCTTATCCTCCTTCTTAAACATTTCAGCCTGAAATTCCAACAGAGTTTGCATGGTAAGGAAAGGCCTCTAGGTCAGGCAGAAACTCACATGTAGGTAACACTTTAACAGGGTGGTATCAATGATTTGTAGCAGCTTCTTTTTGGATTTGATCGTGGGTGTTCCTTCCATGAGGGGTGAGGTACTGGACTGATGGTCAGAATCATTCAGCTTCTTCACCAGCTGACTTCTTTTCTGCAGGACATCAAATGAAATTTTAACAGGAAAAGACCATGGATTTCTCCATTCCACCTCAGCAAGTATAACATACCAAGTAAAAAGACTAAATTAAACCAATTTAATAACTTGTTTTAATTGTTTCCTAAAGAATTTTTATCATTACTAACAATGCAACACATCACTTTTCCAACCACATTCAGGTGTATACATTTCTTTTGCAAGTTTATAGTCTTGCAAGATGCCCAGAGTCTTGAGAAAATAGTCAGAAGCAAACTCTGTTAACCTGAACAGAGACACTGTAGAGAAGTTAAGAGACATTTAAAACATTTGGAAAACAATTTAGGTTTTGAACCACCAGGCACAAAAACTATCCTCCTTCAGACACAAGCTTCCTTTTAGTCTAGTGTGAATGGCAACAGAACAATTCAGATTCCAGCTAAAACAAAGTAAAGAGGACAGAAGTTACAGTACCCACTACCTCCTGTTCCACCTTTTAATGCTTTTGACCTGTCTCCTGGATAGAGCGCCCTCCATAATAGTCACCAAACAAAAACAAAAGATCAAGAGCTCGAGTTCTCTTCAGAAGGCTACTAGAAATAAAATACTGGACTCATATTCAGATAAGGTCCATAAGTAAATTTTGTCCAGTCCTCACAAAAGTCACATGTGATGTATCCCACATATCTATGGGGCACCTCACGTCTTCCAGTTCCCCTGCTTTCTCAGAAGCTACTGCCATAGTTTCCAACCATGAAGACAGCCCATTAAGGCTATCATGACAGAGCTGGAGTAGGCATACGGCTTCCTGCACAAAGCTAATCAACAAAGTATGCTAAAACTGAACAATCCTGCTCTAAAAACAGACATAGGAGCACTCACTTGAGTTAGGTAGTCTATTAGAGCTAAATGTGCCTTCTCCAGCTCTGCCCCAGAGAGACATGGCAGGGGGTTGGGATACTGTAGCTGTTTCCTGTAATCTGTGGGCAGGAGGTCAGGATACAGACCCATCACGTGAGTGGGATCTAAGCAAAAAATAACTAGTATTAGTAACCATTCATAACATTATTTTTCCAAACTCTTAAATACATGTAACCTTTGCGCAAGCTTGGCTTTCCAACAGAGCTGTTTGTAGTCAGCTTGTATATCCACAAGGTTCCAGATAACAAAGTTTGCTTATTAAAGAAAAGAAGCTAAAACAAGGCAAAAGAGGCAAGATGACAACTGTTTCAAAGTCCAAGCGCAACAAGTTCCAACCTGTGCGCTTCGCACACCTGGAGGACAAGCCATTATTATAATCCTCTTACTGCTCTTCTTGCAGAATCCCAGCATTAACAACTCTGACCGTAGGACAGGATTTCTAGGAACAAGCAATGTTTTCAGAGAAGATTTACTGTGCTTTTGAAACAAGAACTGAATAGCACCTTCTGTAACTAATGAGCACACGTTTTCATGGAGTCTAAACACATTCAAAATTACTGCCCTCTAATTAAAGTTCAAAGTATTTTGAGTTCTCAGCCCTTTTCTTTCATTGTAGTTTTCCAAAGTAAGTATGATGCTGAGTGTCATCAAAATAAGTTCCATGTTTAAATGCGCAGAGGATGTGCTGTCATCAATAAAAGAATATCAGTCTTAAGCACTGTTCTACGGTACAGTCCAGTCTTCAGGTGTTCTTCCAATAATCCTAGTACGAACCAGAGAAATAGCATCAGACTATTCTGACTTCCAAAACCACAGAAAATTTTCCTGGCTTCAGCAGCTTGATCCACTAAGCTGGGAACAGGGTTAAGGGTTCCTCAGCTTGGTCCAAGTCCAAGGATTTAGCAAATCTACAGATTTTTCCTTATTTTTCATTCCAAGCTACAAGTAGGCTTCTGGCAGCTGCTGAAACCCTCAACTTCAAGGGTCTGTGTACATGCTATGCACACCGTACAACAGCCTACAATACAAATATATTCTGCACAAAGGGCAAATTCATGACTGGAGCTAACTAAATACTACAGCCAGTTTCACAAAAGCCAGACAAATAGCTGCCTAGGCTATTTGCCATGCAGAGTGGACTGGCCTGCACAAGACACCACTGTTTTAGAACAAAAACAAAACAGAAAACCCCACACAATAGTCTGCGAGCTTCATTTCATTCTTCCTAACCTAGGTATCTCAATGCCAACCCAAGCATTTACCTGTACCAAGCTTGGCAAAAACTTGCATGGATTCATCAAAGCGCTTCTGGCAGAAGAGGTTGAAGGCAAAGAGGTTCTTTATGTGGTGAATTTGTTGTCGCTTCTCACTATCTGAATCATCTTTCATTTCCTGCACACATACAAATTAAGCAACAATAAAAACCTTTGGGCCAGGTAAATGAGAAACACTCTACAGAAATAACAGGAGTATTATCCTTTGGAGATAGTAAGAAGAAAAATTATAATCTTCCAAAGTGAACACCTATGATAGTCATTCTCAGATACTATGCTTATTGTGTCACTGAGATAATCTAGAAGGTTTGAAAGCTACCCCTGGTTATCTATATACTCGCTCGATCACAGTAACTATGTCTTCACTTATTTGCCTTTTCAAATTTTTTTCTCAAATTAGTAATACAAAATGCAATTAAGTAATTTTAATGTAGTTCCAGGGAAGTTTCTGAAAATCAGAAAATCCTAAAACAGGAAGAGCAATACAATGAAACGTACTGCTTCAGCGTCTCTAAGAAATTATTATGTTTCAAGAGTAATACGGAGTAATATTTGACAAAACAAAATACACAACTCCAAGCAAAACTGTTTACAAGCAGTCTCAAGACTTTGAAGTCTAACTGACTTCAAAGTCTAAAAGAAGGTAACCGATTAAACAGCTAAGAGATAATCTTTCACATACAAGATATCTCAAAATCTAAACCACAATAAATCAATATAGAGAAACAGCAGCATAAAACTAAAACTTAAGTCAAAAAAGGCCAGAGTTTACCAGTTTGTGCAAAGTGGACAGTAAGGAGGATAAATTCTCCAGACTAGCTACAGTCAAGCAGAAGGCAAACATCCTTTTGCGTACTTTTGCACAAGTGCATCTGCTGCAAACCCCAAGGTTTTTGAGTACTTACTGCCAACTGCAAAGCCAACTCAAACTGCTTGTCCTGCAGAAGCTGCTGGATCTGTGTGGCTATGGACACCGGAATGAGCCGCCACACAAAGTGATTACTCGCCACATATATAATATTTGTACTGTAAACAAAGCAAAAAAGGTCAGTTAATAAGTTCCAGCACTGAGAAAGTGGCAATACCCTATCTGAAAAAAACCCCAATCCTGGTTAATACACACATGGATCAATCAGATACAAAGGCAACTTGAGCAATATTGAACAGCAGAAAGAAGAAGAATGTTATCTCCAGTGATCAAAAACTCCCAAAGACACTCAACTCTGTCCTTTAGTCCTCAAGATATGGCCTCCACTCATCTTTTCATAAAAAAAACAACAGACTCCTTCAATGCTGCTTCTTAAGCTGAAAGAGTTAGAAAAGCTCTTTCTCTCCCAGCTTTTCAGAGTGTTACCATATAACCAGACAGCCCGACAAAAGTAATAATCAGTTATATTCAATACCCTCCAGAGGTGATAAAGCGTGGTCTCTGCAGCTCAATACTCTGTACCAGCAGCCGGGGTTCAAAAGTGCGGATCTCCACATACCTTGGCAGAACAGCAATGATATAGGGAGGCTGGTGTTCTATTAATGAAACAAGTGAAAAAATGTAAGTTGATTGTTCTCAAGTACTCCTTGAAACAAGCCATGACTTAAAGTAAGGCTTCTCTTTGATTTTTTTTTTTCCCCTTGAAATGCGTCCCTTTTTTACCTACTAAAAACAAAACTCAATGCCCAACACTGACAGCAATTTGCTAACAGACTACTAGCAGGTTTTTTGTTCATCTTTCAACATAAGAAATTTCTGTGGCACTCAGGTGCTCAGAACTACAGTGCTTCAACACATTACCTTCCATTCCAAATCTTTTCCCTTTAAAAGAGACATGCAATATGCCTATTTTCTGAGGAGGAGATAGGCACACAGACTGCAGGCAAAGAAGGGGAAGAAACAAAAATAAATACATGAAACCTTCCAAAGAATACAACTTGAAACACTTAGAAACTATCACACTCCAAATCTAGCTAACGATTTTGTCATATACAAAGGAGTAAAGAAACAAATTTAAAAAAACATTACTGCTAATTCTCACCCATGGCTATAGGAATATCTGTCCAGTTCAAGGCACATTTCTGAGTACAGATCCCTTCTTCATTGAGCACAACTGTTAGATCATCTTGGCCAACTGCAACTTTTCCATCTGCTACAGGAGCTACCAATGGTTCCAGCTGCTTCCCCGTGGGAAACAGTTCTTTGATGGATCCTTTTCCATCCACCTAGGATAATAAAGAAAATAAAAAACCTGTTTTTAAACATAACCTTTATTTCAAACCTTTATTGCATAAGACCAAAGCCAAAAAACCCCTAGAGGGATTTACAACCCATACTAATCACTAACAGGACATGTGCAATTTTAAAGAGTAGCAATAAAATTTTCTGTGTATCACCATTTATATTGATTATACATCATTTGGAAATAAAGAATTAATACTTTTGTGCCTGAGCTGATGTATTCCTGTTACTGTAACAGTAGCTGAGCACATAATTCATACAGGTTTATAAAATGCATAGCATGGTAGCAACACCAGTTAAAGTGTACAAACACTTCTTGATGTACGCAGAGGATTTTGTTTAGGCCAAAACTTTAAACTTTCACATGGTTTTATTCTGGCATAAGTGAGTATTGTAACACAAAAGACAAACTAAAAGCCTAGCAACCTGCCTAGCCTTTTTTCCCCCTGCCCTAGCCGCTCATTCTTGTGGCCAGATGCTGTCCCAAAAAATAAAAATAAATAAATAAATAAATCTATCTAAAAAGCTGTTCCATAAGCTGATCTAACAACTCATTGCCATCAAAACATAGAATCCTTCTCCTTCAACTCCAGCTATGTGTTCCTGCTGCTTCCCCTGCACTACAGCTCAAGCATCCTTATAAATCAACTAGCTAGCCAGCAGAAAACAATACCATAAAAAACATGTATATTTTTTCATGCCTATTTAATGAAATGAAGTCATTCAGGGATGGGTCAGTCAAGCACGAAAGCCAACCCAAAGTAGATAACTGGACAGCACATCTCCACTCTAGTTACTTGAGCAGCTGCACAACTACACATATCACTAGAATGGTGGGAATCAACATCTAGGAGAGAGCTACAGAAAGGCATCACTTCTTTTGTGAGCAGTGTCGGTTTGCAGTGACTGTAAAAATTACTGTGCAGTTTTCCTGTTGACTACAGATCAGTGTTGCCACCCATGTATGTACACATATGTATGTGTGGTGCACCTCATCTTCATCTCATTTTCCTATAGTATCAGCAGCAGTCAATTGTAAGGGCAGAAAAGAGAATGATATATAGCTGTCAAATGAAGCATAAGTGGAAACTGTAATACCAAATTGATGACAGTAATTTTAAAGACTTTCAAACTGGAATGAGAATCAAAAAAAGAAAAAATGGTTAAGCTCCACTGTCTGCCAGATAAGATGATATTTTTGGTCTTTTTTCCCTTTTAGAGCTATCTGCTTTCTTCATACATTAAATAAAATGCAACCTGAGCTTACACAGACTGCTGCCAAACCAAAATATATCTCTTCCAATGCCCTTTTTTTTTGCAAGAGCTTCAAACACTGGTTTCAATAGCAATAAACAGAAGATCAATTCCTGACAATGCATCAGTTTAAAAGGAGACTTAGACTGCCCTTTCCAAAACCACATATAGCAAGAGTACCAGATGCTGTTTTTCATAAATGTCTGTTAGCTAAATCCCTGAGCACAGGAGCACCCTCCATAGCATCTACAGCTATCCAAATCTTAACACCGTCTTTCAAACCCCAGTCTTACCCGTATTAGGTAATAGTCCCTCTTGAAGCCTACACAGATGGAGTTTTCACACCAGGCCATAGACTTGGGTACATCAGGTACACTGAAGTCCCCCTGAGGAAAACAGGGAAAACAGGTTAAAATGGCTGTTACAAGAGAAAAGCAAAAGTCAAATCTCGCAACACAGAGTGTAACAGGAAGCACTCTGTTGACATCATATTCCCCACCACGCATGCCTGACTTCTGCTGGTCAAGGAATGGCAGTATTAAACGAAAAGGCAAGATTCGTGCACAGTAAAGAGGGGTGCACAGAGTTAGCTGGTCATTTCCTAGAAGAGCAGCGTAGCTGAAAAATTCTCTACCCATTTCCATTGGTTATTTTTATTATTCTGGTATTCACAAGTGTAATTCTCCGTGCTTGTTGTCAATAACGACCTTCTGACTTTATGACATACCTGGAAAACTTCGAGCAGCAGTGGACCCGCTTCCGTAGTGTTATTGTTAGGTATACATTTATAGAGGCCGCACACTAGTACATTTCACTGACTTACAAGTGTACTACAACCAGAATGTTAAAATGGAACACAGCCTTTGATTGAACTTATGAAACTGTATTAATGCCATTAATTGTGCTTTCAATCATGTATTTTCACTTTTATTTGCTCCTCCATTGTTAAATCACTGCAGAACCAACCGGAGTCAATGCCCTAGAAGTCAGCAGTGCCTCTGAGTAATAGGGACTGCACGGCAAGCAGTAAAGAGCAACTACACTCCCTGTTGAGGCATGCTAGACTACAGACACAACACAACTCACCTGTAGTTCATGGAACTCTCTGTCCTTCCAAAAATAAAGTTGTAGCTTCTTCCGCACTGCCACGCACATTCTCAGCACCTCTTCCCCTGTATCTGACTGCTGTGAAAAACAGACAGGCCCAAGTCATAGGCACTCAAACTAAGAGGCAAGTAAGCTCATACACGGCCAAAAGAATCCTCAGCCTGAAGCAAAGCTGTCAGCTGAAGAGCAGCTTTGTTCATCCATGCCAGAAGGGCATTCCATAAACAAGGAAGCACAGAGAGAAACGGGGCGAGATACTTAAAAATGAACTTTGGCAGGGATTGTGACACCAAGGAAATAAATAAAAAAAAAAATAAAAGAGCACCAAAGACATACAGACACAAAGAGAAGATAGAGCTATCAGCCCAGCCCTGAAAACTAGGATAAATGGCTTGAACTCTATGAAGTATAGGAGAGGGAAGGAAATGGAACAAGGCAAAGAAGTGGAACAATGCAATACTGACAGATAAAAACATTAATAACTATTTAATATTCTAGCCTATTGTAAAGGTTTCCTGACAAGAAATACTAGAAAAGCTAAGCGCCTGTCCACACAAACAACAAGGCACTTTGCAATGATCAGATTTAAAGGTGCTTTGAAAGTCATCACTAGTTTTAACACCTAGGAAACCTTCAGTACCTATTAGAAAATATTTAACACTAGGCTCCCATGGGGCAAAGAGATAAAAAGCGATGAAGAGCACTACGCCATCTCTTCTGTTTATGAATAAAGTTTCTGAATGACACAGTAGTTTAAGAAACTCACTTGGATAGAAGTGAGTCACTTAATAAACCACAGCATATGAACAGAGAATTGCTATACCTTATGGAACCATTTTATGGCCTGAATCCACCACAACTGCTCTGGGACTCCTTGGGCCAACACAGTTTAACATAAACAAAAATGTAATAAAAATGATGATGGAGATGCTTGGCAAAGTACCTACTACACTGGCAATTTAAGGAAAGGGAATGGCTTTTATATTGGAAGAGGACCTTTTAAAGAAAGAAGACAGTCAAAGTTACTACAGGATGCAAATGCCTTGAAGTTTTCTATCAGGAGATTAAAGGTTACAATCACAACAGGCACAGGAAGGTATCTTATGACGCACAGGAAGAAAATTAAGGTGACTTCATTAAAAATTGTTGCCTTAAGCAAAGCTTCAACATCCAGTATGTACTAATTTTAAAAAGCACTAGTACCCAAACAACTTGCACGTAACAAAATCAACAAACCTAATCTATACAGCAACATAAAAAAGTTATCCTTACTACAAACAGTAAGGACATTTGTGCCGTTGTGTGCCTCCTCTTACCTGAAGATCACAAGTGAAGAGAGATGCACCTTTTGCCTTGGAAACCGTGGTAATTTGTTGAAATGTCAACAGGTCATGGACATAAATGTTATTTTCTGTTTTAAATAAAATTACAATTATTATTCAATATTTAGTACCTGTATAGCTCACTGCTAATTCAAGTAAGTTATCACATTTTATGTTTACATAAGAAGAAGAACTTGTGAAACTAAGAGCTGCAAGAAAGTAAAAGGAATGTCCTCCCAAAAGCTGAAAAGTGCTAAGGCACATACAAATACAAGACAATAAATGCAGAAAAGACGACTAACACCAACATTGGTAAAATTACATGAAGGAACTGAGAACACATGCTAACCAAGCAGAGGAAGTGGGAGTGGAAGGGACAACAAGCAGGCCAGAGCAGAGCAAGTTCATCATGGAAGATTCGGTGAACAAAGACCATTTTGAACTGGCTCCTGAAATTAGTGGAAAGTGAACGGTTTCAAATGGAGGGTACTGTGGTCAAGTTTTTGTACGCACGAGGACGCAGGCAGCAGAAATCTATGCATGCTGGAGTCGGAAGAGCCGGGACTTGGAGATCATAAAGAAGGGAGTAGCAACATAAGCAAGAAAAGACACAGGAAGATCATAAGGTTAAACAAATATAGCCAGAGACAAGCAAACTTAGATCTTCCACAAGATGGTAAAAGATCGCCATCTGCATATAAACTGAATTTGGTGTAACACATCAACAGTAAGTTTCATATATCAAACAACTTTGGACAGACGTTTTAGCCCCTCTCATACAGTGCACACACATACGTATGCATGTATGTATATATGTGTATATATACACATGCCAACACAGACAAACTATATACACACACATGCTTTAGTGCACGTATGTATGTTTTCATTTTTAATCGCAAAACTTAGCATTAATACTTTGTTCTCCAAGCTGGCTTACGACAAGCAAAGTTGCTTCTCAATCTATGCTGCATAATGCTTCCTCTGCAAACTGGAAAAGCCTAGGTCCTACCCGATGGCTTTTTAACTACTAGACTACTATGCAGGTGGGTGGAAAGGGTGTCACATTCAGCCAAGTAACTGCATCGAGAAGAGCCCATTAAATATTAAAACATTTTCTTCACTTACCTAATAGACTGACCAGAATTTTAAACTGAGAAACAACATGAATCTGAAAGAAAGAATTCTATTAGTGAACTCCACTCATAAACTAAACCTCTGAAGAAGGCTTGATTATAGACAGTCTAAGAAAACACATCTTAGATACTCTCAAAATAATGAAAACAGCAAGGCAGCTATCTATGCACGACCTTCCTCCAGCTATTGCAACCCCTTTCACTTACACTCAGTTCTTACAAGCTAGCACACAGAGCTTGCAACCTACGTTGGTAAAAAATGCTGTAAGTGGTATGTTACTAGTACTGAAGTACTTCTAAAGGATATGCAGAACGTTACTGGAAGAGGCCACATAATCTTTGAGCTAAGTGCTTTCCTAAGTATCAATATAATCAATGAGCGAAAGTTTGCCAAAAAAATTAAACAGTCGTAAGACTGGCAGTAGATAATCAGTTACTTTAGTTCTAAATTCCAAACAAGAGGGAATTACATTCACATTCCTATAGCATTTTATCCAGGAGTCAAATTATATATTATAGTCTGTTGGTGTATTACCGTAAATTTTACAAATATTCTCAGTCAGAGCAGCTTAAGATTTATTGTTAACAGCAGCATTTCCATAAAAGCCAAAAATAAACCTTTAAATTCCAATTCTTTGCTTTCTGCTTTAGCAATCAAACCAAGCTTATTCCTTGCTTGAGAAGAGTGGGCAAAAACACCAGGCTGTACCACCTCTAGAAGAACCTATAGTTTTGGGGAATTTTTTTTGTTAAGCTTAGCAGGGACTCCAGAAGTACATTTGGTATTTCATTTCTTGGCTGAAAACACTGGAAAACCATCCCCACATCAAGAAGATAGCATTTCCTACCTGCTGAATCTTTTTTGAGAAGTTCTTGTTGGATTTCTCTAGTGTCACTTCAAACCTATTGCAACCTACCAAAAAGATTTGAGAGAGTATGTAAACTGAAGTTGCCCTTAAATTTATGACTGCATACATCTTACACTAAATAGATTACACAGAATTATGGAAGCAAACTTGGCTACTTAGCACTAGAAGAATGACTCTTCTAACATATCTCTGCTATCTACATAGTCAGGTGAAAATGTAAATTACACTTCTTGTACCCATCCAAAGGCCTCATCAATAGTTACATTTTTGCCTTGCTGGAATTTTAGATCACAAGAATTATATTTAAGCATTTTGAAACCCAGATATGCAAAAAAAACATAAAGACTTTATCCACACCAATGAAATATCAGCAATTTAAATTGCTAGGGAGCACATCACTGCAAAGTAGACAAGGAATAAACACTATACCACAAGGGTTTAAAAGGAGTTTTAGGGATAGAGACTTACAGACACTTTCTGATGACATAACCTCTCCTGGCATTGATGCAAAAAAGGGGGAGAAATTTACCACGTGAGATAAGACACTAGCAACTCAAGACTAGCATGTTGTGATTGGAATAGACGGCCTACAAGTTCAGAAAATGCAAGCTGAATTCAGCCTCTAGAATCCAAGTAGATACAAATGAACATTGTTCCAAGAGCTGATGAACTTGGAAACAGATGCTTGGTTTTTTTCTTTCCTGTCACACACTGCATGACATTACTGTGTTCGGTAACATCAACTTTTACATAATAGATAATGCAAAATACAAATCTGTTTAGTGAAAATTAATTTTAACTAAACTGAAAATAGCATAGTTCTATTTGTGGCATCTCTCGAATAAGACTATGAACACTTACGACTGTCAAAGACGCAGGGACAAGAGTATATACATGACAGAACTACTTTTCCCTCTTTCCCATCCCTTGATGCTCATGGACCCACTGAAAAAAGTCGCACTTTCACTAATCTAGTCCTTCATAAACAGAAGACATCAAACCTCTGGCAGCTTGCACGCTACACTGCTTTTGCGCATGCTTGTGCACTGTATTCACAAAAATTACACTAACTTACTATAAATTCAAACATATGGAGACCTGATATAAAACATACTTTAAATCAGAAAAATGGCTCCTACTACTTGCTATCTTTCTTGCACATCTGATAAATGGCATGAACACTTTCACCAAAGATCCCACACAAATATTCGTTAAACTCTATGTAGAAAAAAAATCAGTAATTGAACATGCTTGTGTTAACAACACTACAATCTCTTTCAGGGCAGGAAATAAAAATAATGTAATCAGCTTTTTGTGACATTCTTAAAATCAACTTACCTACGTCTTTCTTGATCCTGTAAAGGAGAAGATGCCCTTGTTTGGTACCAACAAGGAGCCATTCCTCTACAAAGACAGGGGAAAAAAGAGACTAATTCGTTTCAACAAAGACTGCCCTTCCCAACCAAGTTACGCTTATCAGAAGACTTGGAAACTCGTTTCAAATGCCAGAGGACTTTCTGTGGCAACTACATGCATGCCTCCTATCATCTCTCTGGTGGAAGTGCTCAGAAGTAGCTTCCATTCTCAGGAGGGGATGGCCAAAAATCAAGCAGTAAAACATAAAGTACAGCCCAGACATCACATCCTGCTTGTTTACGCAAAGGTAAAGAAGCAAACCATCGTATCTTGTGTGCAATCAAAAGAGGCACTGAACTATTTTCAGAAATTACTATCTCCCAGAGAGGAACACTACTACATAATGGGGAAAAGTGTCAGGAAAAAAAACCCAAGAAGTTCTACTTGGGTTTGTTTCGTTGTTTTGTTGGGTTTTTTTTAAATAGTTTTTATAAGAACCCTCTGAAATAGTCAGCTATGCCTGGAAGGACAGGGACAGCTTTGCTTAAGTTGCATTTGAATTGCTTGGATGACCAACAGTCATTCAAGATTTATAAAAGAGAACTTTTTTGTGTACAAACTCTGTGGCAGAGTTTCAGACTCTTCCTATTTACAGCATTTATAGCATACAGAAGGCATAGAATCTTTATTGGGTCACGAAATATGACTGAAATTTATCCTCCCTGCTGAACATCATACAGGAAAGAAGCATACACAAACATTTCTTTCTACATTTAGTACTCTTTCATTAACAAAGATACTTCTATTTTAATAAAATCTTTTTTCTGCTACATGGTAGAAGAGTTGTAGAGACAGAATTACACCTCTTTTTACACAACCATATTGCCACAAGCCTGTGGGTTTTCTACTTCAGCAAAATAAATGCTTTCAAAGAGATAAAAGCCTCAACGCAGGAATAAATTTCACATCTCCTCTTCGACATAACTCTAGCACAAACAACCCAAGTTTAAACGTGCCACTACTATCCAGGTTATAATTTTGTTCTTAAAACAGAATAAAGGGGCCACAACTCCACACTGTCTGGAGTTTTTTTAATTACCGATTTTGTGCTACAGGCGTACACCTGATGGGAACTGCTCAAGCAGTCTGAAAAGCCTTATCAAGCCTTACCATTATGACAGCCGGTGCAACCACCTGACCAAAATCTTGACTCATTACGTATGCCCACGAATATAACCTACATTTATACGCCACTAACACACGCAAACAGATTCTAAACCTGAGACTTGGCCACACCACCGGCTTCCCAAAATAAATTTTAGCCAAAACACAGGGAAGGCTTTTCTGCAAGGAACTAGCCGGCCCGCGGTTACAGCGCCGGGAATCATGGCAGCCGGCTCCTCCTCAGCAGGGCTGCTGCCGCCGGGCCGGCGGGGCTGCGGGCCGCGGCCGACCGCCAGCCCC